>JAINRI010000272.1:0-23874 GCA_025413485.1 Ficus microcarpa | reverse complement strand
ATTAGATTTTACTATTTATTTGAGTTGGATTTAAGGTGTCGTACTATTATGTTAATTGTTAGGGTGAACGCGTGAAAGTATATTTATCGTAATTTTTTTTCTTAAATATAAATTTAGTTAAGGGTATTTCAGTAATAGGAAGAAAATATGAAAAAGAGGTGTATGATGAGCAAATAAAGGGTGTCACTAGGAAAATTAAAAGGAAGAAAACAAACGAATAAAAAATGAGGAAACGTCATTAAATAGAAAACTACAAAAAGAAATCGGAAGGAATGAAACGAAAACAAGAAAACCCGGACAAAAAAAAAAAACAATAAAAATGAAGAAACCTACCTTCCACGAAAATTAATTTCGTGTGTGTCGGTGGTTTTTGGTAAATCATTAGAAACTATTTTTAGAATTTTGTTTGTAACATTTGTGTAGGATTTTGATTTTAAAATTAATTCTTCAAACATGTTCCCAAATTAAACATCTTTTATTGTATCCTATTTACCAATTACGTTATTTTTTCTCGTCTTCTTTCAATAAATGCAGCTAGATTTTAATAGATTTATTTTAGTTGAAACAATTGCTATTATTAGTGCCCATTGAAATATAATATCTTCGTCTGTGACAGCCATAATATCATATGTCTCGGTAGAGAGGATCATGAAGACTGAAAATAATTGTAATAAAAACAATATTATTCATGAACCAATAAAATGTTGTAGTTCCTTTCAAAATATATATGTATATATAATGTGGTAGTCATGTGTACCCACCTTGACCTTTGATTAAAATAAAAGGAAAAAAACAGTGTGACAGGTGACATTAGTAATAATTTACTTGGCTAGCTAGCTGATTTGCTGCATGGTGGATTAGTATAAATTAAGGGTTAGCTAGATATGGCAGTTGATTTTGTCACGTATAATTACATTGGTATTTGTTGTACCTGCTGGTAAATTTGTGTTACAAAGTATAGCACATGTCAAATTTAGTACAAAAAAGTAATTGCATTCTAGAGTAGTATTCCTACAAAGATGGGCATTAATTACATACAGTGGTGTAGTTAGGATTTGATTCAAGAGGGGCATGAATTAAGAACGTAAAAATTTTTTTAAAACCTCAAAACACCAAATCTTAATACAATGTATTACAGTTTGTTGAAATTTTTCTGCATGATTGTAACTTTTTTAAAAGAAGTTTATTTTTTTTTTCTTGATATATTATTCTCTTAATTGCTTAATTTAGAAAGAAAAAAAAATTTTAAGTGCAACCATTTTAAAAAGAGATTTAAATCGGACAGATTAGACTAAAGAGAAATATAAGAAAATGGAAAATAAAAAAAAGTATTATTAATTCAATATAGGAGAATGAGGAAAAAAAAAGGGTATTAGTGAGAAAAATAGTAGTTGAAGGGACTATATTAAAAACAAAAACCCCTTAAGTATGAATACATTGGAGAAATATTATTTTAATAGTAGTAAATTAGAGACAAAAGATTTCGATTAGACCCATTTAAAAGCATAATATTTAAAGAAAAATAAATAAAAATAAATACTGGATGTCAAAATAGAGTAAATGATGGGCAAATAAGCATTAATGGAGGAAGTGCATATAAAAAGAAAAAATTTGGGACAATGGATTATGATCCAAGTGATGGACGTAGCAGTTCAGCTATTAGAATATCTGTTGTAGTTTATAAGCATGGTATTTGTAAATGGATATTTGTGTGTGAGATATCTTAACTATCTATTTTATGATTTTATATCGGTCAAGTTTTAGTAACTTGCTTTATTTGAACATGTTTTTCTCCTATCATGAATAGATTATAAAATGTAAATGATACTAAACACAATAAGAGAAAGGTCACTTTCTCTTTTTCTCTTTCTTATCTGACAACGCCTTAGAAACCAAGTCCTTCACTGTATTAGGAAAGTATCAGTTAATTAGATATGCATGCATAACCATCGATGTTTATATGCTTGTTAATTGTAACGCCCGACCACCCACATAGGACCGACCATGCGAATGGGGGCCGTTACATTAATTACTTGACTTAACTTAATTTAGTTTCTAACTCTAATACTTAGACTTATCGGAAAAAAATTTCAGAATAAATTTTTTTTTTCTCAAACTTTCTTTCTTTTAAAACTTTATTCCTTTTCTTTTGAACTTCATTTTTAAAAATCGCAACTTGAAATATTACATTAATGAAACATACATACTACTTAATGTACATATACCACTTCATAACTTAAATCGTTTGCGGAATTCTTGCGTAGTGGTATCCACACCGCCCTTCACTGGCTGCTCATCTCCCTGGCCCACAAAGTAAAGCTGCAGGCATCTTTATCTTTACCTGCAGTATGGAATATATTGATGAGTTTTCGCCCAGTAAGCACAAATGTAATCTACAACATATTAAAACATGCCAATATCATAAAACATATGCATGAACCATTTATGCTCATTTATGCATCCTTTATAATCAATTATTAACTTAACTTATTATCTTTCATATGGGCCCCTTATGTACGTACAGATACGCATTCTCCAGATAAAGTTAGGGATTTGCAATTGCAAGGTCCTAACAATTCTGGAATCATTGAATTGAACATGAATAGTCCTCCACCTTTGGGAGGTTGGTACGACACTTTACTTGTGTGTTCTTACTATGTGGTCTAACATTAGTGAGCATGCCTCATGATGTCACTATATCATATCATAACTTACACTTCATTACAACGTGGCATATCTTAAAAACATGACATTTTTACAAACATAGCACTTTTTACAAACATAATATTTTTGCAAATATAACACTTTTGTAAACATGATATTTTTGCAAATATAGCACTTTTGTAAACATAACATTTTTGCAAACATGGCATTACAGTAGAACATAGCACAAACATGTTATAGCATATTTGAAAATAAATTACTATCTTCCATACTGCATTGAGTTTGTACTTCCTGAGGTCCTATGCTCTTGACTTAAACTTCAACATGGTACATCAACAGGTTCCTATTCCTGTTTCAATCAAGGTGTAAGATAAGTTTATCTTATCTTATCATAAATCATTACATTTGATGTTGGCATCTTAACCAACATCTATAAATAACCTTAGTCATATGTCCCCTCTAATACCTCATGCTAACTTGTTTGGTTACTTAAAGTAACCTTGAGTTACTAAGCCCAAACATACATGAATAGGGTTAGGTTACCATTCCTAACCTTGGACTTTAACCTTATCATCTTCGATTCATAACTTATTGGGTCATTTCAATTAACCCAATTATTAACCTTGGTAGCCTTTAGGGTTATATTGGGTAACCCTTAAGGTCAAATTTAGTCAAACTTTTGGTCAATCAAAGTCAACATTTGGTCAACTAAGGTCAACCCTCTTTGGGTCAAACTTTTGGGCTTTGGGCTTAGCTCAGTAACTCAGATATAACTTCCGGTTACTATTCATAAGCGATTTGGTTACTAAACCTTAACTTAAAATCCCACTTTTTCTTAACTTTGAAAAAGTTAAGGGATAATTCCAAAACTCTTTATTTCACTTGTAAAAATTTATGTTTTCGAAACGGATCTTTATAAAAATCATTTAGGGCTAGGAACTGCCTTTAGAATAGTTTCCATAGTTAAAACAGTGGTTTTGAGAAGAAAAACAGTTTTTCTGAACTAGTTTTAGAAAATCCTGTGCAGGAATTTTCTGTTCACTGCACAGTCTTTGGAAAACATTGTCAGTTTAAAGATCCAATCCGAATTTGAAAAAGTTGTCTTCACGAAATTTTTAGCTCTTGAAAAATCCTAAAACTTTCGTGTTTTACGAAAAATCAGTTCTACTTGTATGCTTGTCAGTTTTCGTTTGAAGCTGGCTGGTCGTGTGAACTAGGTCTGGGCAGACCAGCCTTGGTTTTTTATAAAAACGAAGGCCATTGGAGTCTCATTTTGGGAAATGGCTGCGTTGTCTCCTAGGAAAACCGTGTTCTACAACTTTTGTGGTTCACGTTTCACCCAGTTCGGCTCTAAAGGCCTTAAATTTCCACTTTCCCGAAACTAGCCAGTTTTGAATCCGAACTGGCAGTTTCGATTGTTAGGTCCGGTTTACGTCCTGATTCGTAAAGTCTAACTTGACCAACCACTTCGGGAGCCTATACAGCAAACATGCAGCATTTCTAACGTCCCACATATTCAAATATGGTAACCCAACGTGCCCATGCAAGCCAAATCCGAACTGCGTATTCCTAGGCTTGCATGGTTCTATCTTTTTGCACAACATCACACATGTACTAAGCATTCACCCTTAAGCTAGCAGCCCATCATACACTGCATAGGGCAGATTTGGACCAAAAATCAGGGAACACACACCATTCACCTCTAGCATGCGAACTAACATTCATCAAACACAAATCAAGTAAGCAATTAAGCCAACCACCCTAAATCACCTAATCAAGCACATCCAACCAACCTAGAGCATGAAATTCAAATTGGACTTATGTCCTTACAAATTCCAACTTGAAATACAAATAAATCTTAAATTGAAAGCTTAATTAAAGGATTAGGCTCAAGGGAATTACCTTAGATCAAAGTTAGGGTTTGGAGATTCCAAATTCCTTTCCTCCCTTGGCTTCCTTGCTTTCGGCTTGCACCCTAATTTGGGTACCAAAAATTTTTGGTTGGTTCCTTAGTTAATCTACACCAAAACCGAACACTCTACAAGGCTTTTCCTAACAATTTTTCCAGCTTTCACTCTTCCTTTTCTCCTTCCCCTACTCTCGGCCACTATGCCAAAATGGCTAAAAATTTTCAAACTTTTTTCTTGGTTTTCCTAGAGCAAAACCGAACTCCCCAAGCAAAAGCCCTATGGAAATTTTTGATTTTCTTTTCTCCCTCTCTCTTCCTTGGCTGCGGATTTTCAAGAAGAAAATTGCAAGAATTTCCCCAAATTTTTGAATAAAAATGAATAGCAACCACCCTATTTATAGAGGTTGGGAATTTTCCAAAAATTCCACAAAAACCCCACAAAAACTTATATTTGCACTATGGGATGGTGAGGTGGCCGGCCAAGGGAGTGCTAGAAGCTCCAAAATTTCTTTCCAAGTTTGGTTAAATATTTATGATGTCATAAATAAAAAGGTAGGTGATGTCACTCCTTTATGGGCCTTGTTTTGCTAATTCCATCAAAAGTAGTCCATTTTTGAGCTACACAGATATTTCTAATACTGTGCTTCACTAATACACAGTATTTTTATACTGTATTGCAGTACAAAATTTATCTGTATAAAATCAGACAGTATAATTTTTTCTTTTTTTCCGAGCCCTTTTTACCTTTAATCCTAATTTGGTGTGCTTGATTTTCTAGGGTGGTTTTAAGGCCTATTCATGCTATCTGGCTCACAAAAATAATTTTCGCAGTATACTTTCCATACTAAACTTCATTATACTGCGAAGTCAATTTTTGACCAGTCTTGGTCAAACTTTGACTTTCTTAGTTAAAGTTGACTTTTCGGTCAAACCTTTGACTTTCGTAAAATCATGTATTTTTTCGCCCTTTTTGACTCAAAAGGCCGTTTGCTAACCTTAGCATTCTATTTTGAGTCTTATTGACCCATAAGAATTCATAAAATCGAACAAAAGCCCTATACATGGCTAAACAACTATTTTTCGAGTCTCATAGCTAATTATATGAGAACTCAAATATTTACTGATAAAATTATGAATTTTACGTTGGTATCATAATTTTCATGAAATACCACATAAACGCATAATATGGACTTAAATTCCTTTAATTGTAAGTCCGTAGAAATTTCGGATGTTAATAATATTTTTTAGATTTAAAAGAAGTGGAAATATCAGGTGTTACAATTTTATACTAAAAGAAATATCATTATTGTAAAGTATTGTAGTATATAAATGTGTTAATATCTTTTCAAATTATTTGGTTTTTTAAAATATAATTATTGAGTTCTTTTTTTTTTAGGGGAATTTATTTAGTTCTTTTGAATTTTGTAGTTTAAGATTTAGCTTCCGCATTATTATTTTCAGGATCGCTTGTTGCTTTTGCCATTGACATTGATTCAAAATGAATGTTGTTCTTTGTTTGTTTTAATCAATTTATCGCTTTCAATATCAAAATTTGTGTTGTTTAATTAGAACAATGACATATATTCTTGCCATCATCTAACAAGTACATGGACGACTTCTTTCAAAATAAATTAGCTTGTCTTGCCTTTGTCCGTTGTTGTTCTATTAGCATTTTTAACTTCTGTCATTCTCATTTATTTTGCCTTACTCTATTTTTAATTTCGTGACTCACTCTATTTGTTATTTTTGTTTCAGATTACAGCTACACAAATGCACTTTAGCTCCTAACATTAATCACAAGTCATTTTGTTTTTTGTAATCCCTACGTTAATAAAATTTTTTTTTTTGTGTGTTTAAAATCTGAAAATAATTAAGGTTGTCTGAACAATGTAAGTTTTTTTTTAATTTTATTTTTGTCTCTTTGTGCTCACCCCAAGAATTCATTCACTAATTTATGTTTTAACATTTTTTTTCCTCTAGAAATCTATGTTTATTGATGAAACTTACTAATTATTTTTTCAGTTTATACTTTTATTGTCTTCAGTTTTTTAGTTCACAAATAGTCAATTCAATACTTCAGAGTTTAAAAACCTTATTCATTAGATAAATTTAAATAGAGATAGATCGCATACTTTCTAAAGAAAATTAATAAATATGGTACTTCTAATTTAACCTTCTTTCACCTTTTTTTTTTCTTTTGCTTTTTTCTTTTTCATTCTATTGAAATTAATAAACCCCTTTTTTTTCCTGACAACCCTCTTAATTACTATTTTTATAATACCTCATAATTAATTTCTCATTTTATTTACCAATTTTTTTAGAATATGTATGGCACGTGCGGAGCCCGTATTGTCACTAGTTAGAAGTAAAAAGAAAAGGATGGTCTTAAATTTATTTAAAGATCACCTGCCACAAAAACATTCGTGATTCATGTTCTTGGTGGTGGTTATGTTCTGTAAAATATGAGACTTTTAAATAATTTGACTTCCATCTTAAAAAATCAACATATTAAGTGTAAGGACTCAATACTCTTATATGTCTATTAGTGTTGTTATAGTTTTACTAGACTTGAGGTTTTTTATTTTTTATTTTTTGTTTTTACATTTTCACAAGATAATATACTCTTTGAGTAACCAATCTTATATTGGACATATCGGACCGCTCATTTGAATTTTTTGGGCTCTGATATTATATGAAATTTGAGACTTATAAAGTATTGAACTTCCATATTGAAAGGACAAATGTGTTAAATGTAATGCTCAATATATATCCTTATAACTCTGTTGTTATTATTGTTATATTTGTACTATGTGATATATTTAGATTTCTTTTTACTCCACACAAGTTGTACGTGAGAAATAACGGCCATTAAACATACAAGACTAGTAAGTTATATGCCCCATACCTCACAAATCAATTTTGAGCAAGAAACCTTTCACAAGGAAAAAAAAAAAAAAAGCTATAAACTCATGTTTTATGTGTAACAAAAGTCATCGAAACGTACGTCATCGCTTAATATTGAAGCTATTATCTCTTAGGACCAACTCCATTTCATGATTAAATACGTACATATAATAATAAATTAATAATAATAAGGTTTTTTTAAGAATATCAACACATTCTTATATTTATGCCCACCATAATATTAAAGTTGATAATTTTGTCATTCCTAATATTAAAATAATAAACTAAAATGTTAGAGTGGCAAAATTCTAAAAAAGTATTCTACCTAATTTTCTCATAATTGACAATATCGACATAAAGTTATCTATGTTATGCTAAAGACCATCGTCACCTAACACTGACGCTATTATCTCTTAGGGCTAACTCCATTATATGATTATGTACGTACATATACATATATATAATAATAATAATAATAATAATAACCACAATGTATAGACATCAACTCTAACATCAACTTTTGATTACTAAAATACGTGACATGTAAGTTGTCATTTTTATTGATTAAATAATTGTCATATCAATTAAAATGAAAAGATAGTCTTACCTGTTATATTAAAATATGAAAACTCATTATTACAAACATTGAGATCAGAATTCATATCTCTTGCATTATTTACATAGGTATACTCCTGTACCCTTACCCTTTTAAAATGACACTTCTACTCTTTTTTTTCTGCATTATGATAACAACTAATTCATTCCATTGTATAACAAATTTCAGTAGTTATCATTTACATTAATATATCTATATATTTATGTTACCAGATTTTAAGTAAAAATTACATATAAATCAACTAGTAATGTGGTTTGCAGACATGTCATAGTAATAATATTACATTCTGACTCCATTTAAAGATACATCGAATCCCCCCAATCCCAAATTAAACAAAACATATCAACTAGTAGTTATAAAATGCTAAGTAGAATATTACAATTGCCGGATTTGTCCGCCTGCGAGACATGAAACATTTCTATATATATGTGTCGTAGGAATCACCTAGTTTCTCACATCCACTTCACAACAAACAACAACATCACATCCCAAAACTAAATGGCTTTCAACATTAAGGTTTCCGTGGTGCTCCTAGTGATGTTGGTCGTGGCTACATCAGCTGATGCGTGCAGACCTTTCTGAGGTTTTTGTTAAACCAGAATCTGCAGGTACACAACTTCTTATTGTTACAATCACGACTACTATTATTGATCCATTCTTTTTTTTTTTTTTTGGATCCCGGCAAATATATATAATTTTTTTTACTTTTTATATATGATATGATGATAGGAAAATGGCCAAAATTCTGTACTAAGTGCGAATGCGAAGAAGAATCCACACCAAGTGCTACCGCTATGAAAGGAAGGTCGGCGGATGCCCTTAGTATGCGGTTCGCCTTGTATTTGTACATTTTCATTCCACCAATCTGCATTGCAAATATGAGGTTGAGACCTGCACCCAGAGCAATGCCCCAGAACACTGTTCCTAAGCGAGGATCTCCTCAGCTTGAACCGAAACTACTAAAGAAATCCAGCCGCTGTGTGTGTGTGTGTGTACATATGTATGTATGCAGCCCGTTATGTTGTGTTATAGTCTATGTATGTGCTATTTACGTTGCCCGAGTCACTAAAACTTGGGCTTGCTTGAGCTTCCCAGCCTTAATCACTGATGTTGAGGCTTTTAATTAAATAAGTGCAGCTCATCTTTCGAAGTACTAAATAGTTCTTCAACTTCTGTCTGTATCACGTATCTTTCGAACTACTAAAAGCTAAGCTGATCAAGTACTGTGTAACGAAGGGTTTACTTTAGTGACTAACATATTAATAAGGGAAAATGACTTCGATAAAAGACAAATGACGAATCCCTACAGTGCTAATTAAGTCTAGAGATGTAGTATATCATGAAGAATTTCTGAAGGATCGAAACTTGGAAGTGAGCTATGAACTCAATAATTGTATGATAGCTCAAAAAGAGATGGAAATTATCGTTTCGAGCACTTAAAATTTAGCATAATCAGTGTAACGACCCGACTACGTAGGTCATTATCATGCTTACTTAACTTAAATCTTAATTTTAAATACTTAAACTTACTAAAAATTTCAAATTAATTTTTTTTAAACACCATATAAATAGACTAGTCATATAGGTAAACTTTCCGTTATACATATTACTTGTTTTCCAAAATATAAAGACATACATATTCTTTACATTTAACTCAAGTTTTCAAACAACATATATATAGTATAACACAACTTATTTAAATATATATATATATATATATTTGTAACAGTAATTTCTTTTCAACCGGGATCGTAAAATTGTGAAACTTTGAAAACTACTTTTGAAATCAACCTCTTATTTTGATTGAAAGTGCACATGCAGAAATTTCTTGTATCATACACAGTTTTAAAAATTCTGTACAGGAATTTCCTGTACCCTGTACAATTTTGAAAATCCAGCTTTGTCTTTAATTAATTGGGCACTTAAGAGGCATATCATCCTCTACCAAGCTCCCACCTCAATTTTTTTAATAGAAAAAAATATTTACAAAATGTCAAGAAAGAAATAAATAAATTTTGAAACGCATCTCCAAAGATCGTAATGTATAATACAAAAACAAACAAGATCAAATAGAGACTTAAGCCATAATTAACTAGCCATCTACACCACGACCATGAAAATATGTCTCATTAAAAACCTTCATAGTAAATTTCATTGGTCAAATTTTGTTGTATATATTCTCTTTTTATTATTAATTCCATGTGCTCTGAGTAGATAATAGGGATGCTAAAAGGGTGTCGATCTACTCAGAATGTCTTTATATACTTACTAATTTCTATCATCACCATTTATTTTTAAAAAATACTTGCATTTTTTTAAAGTTGTTTAACATAAAGCTGTGCACGAAATTTATCTATGACAGTACATAGTATTATATTATACTGTGTTAAGACTTTTAATTTTGTAGAGTATTATTACTAGCATTGCCCTTAAAAAAAATTTTTTTGAAGACACTATGAAAACAAAAAAAAAAAAAAAAAAAAGGGTTTTACGGATGCGGTTAGGGACAAAAAGAAAAGAGAAATCCAAGCAAGGAAGCTAGAAAACTTATACTTGAAACTCAGAGACGACGCCAATGAGTTGCAATTTTAAGTGTAGTTTTTATTTGTTTTAGAAAGGAACTATACATATAGTGACATGAATTTTGGAGTTTATTATTTAGTTTATTATAGTTGTACTTTGGAACAAAATTAGCAAAATTGTAATCGAGTGCATGAATAACTTCATTAATGGTTTTTGTGAACTTCTTCTGTCTTTTCCGTTTTTGATGCCATTATTATTTATGAACAAAAAATAACAAGCTATACCTAAAAAAAGAGAAACAATAAAAACAAAAAAATTATGAACTTTTTATTCAAACACAAAATATGTTGCAAAATTTCAATTCAATCAATCTACGTCAAAGACAACAAGCTTCTGCGATCTTTTTGTCCAAAAAAGTAAATTTTAGACACCCTGAGGCGCAAGAAAGCCTTCAAATATTAAGCTCTTATATGAAATTTGACAAAAAATCATCATATTCAAAGAATCAACTGCCAAGAAATGGGAATTTAGTTATTTCCTAATTCTTTAAATTTTTAATTAGAAGTTTTTTTTTTTTTTAATGTACATGTCCTCAAATGGGGCTCATATTATTAATGAAAAGAAAATTACAATAATCATCACAAACAATCAAATAAATCTATAAAATAGTAAACCAATATTACCCTTAGATAAATGAAAATCCAGAGAACAAGGACAACAAGACCACACCACATCCTATTATCGTTAATCTCTGTTGGAAAAATTGGTTTTTAAACCATTTGAGGTTATTTTGAGGTCCAAATTTGAGTGGGATCCATTTAGCAAAAATAATGGTTTTGGTGGATTTACGTTTCCGTCACGAGAAAATCGAAATCATATATTTATACACTCAAAATGGTATTCAGATGAATGAGAAATTAATGCTCAAAATGTGCCCAATAATATAGAATTTTGTTAGAAAATTGTTTATAAATGTGGAAAAAAAAGGACTTAATTTCTCGTTCTTGTTTATACTCTGCTATTGTTTTATCAATCTCAAGATTAGTAAGTTTGTCAGCACATTCATAAGTTTCATAAAACACATGAAAGAAACGAAAACCATCCTTTTAGACAAAGGAAGAGCATGGCTCCAATCATTACATATTTGCCCAGGAATCTTCAAAGTGCCAAGGGTCCAAAAGTTTAGAGACCCAACTTATCAAAAAATAAATAAAAATAAATAAAAAGTTTAGTCAAAAAAAAAAAAAAACAAAACAAAACAAAAAAAAAAAACAAAAAAAAACAATAAAACAATAAATAAAAAAAAACTAACTAAAGAGAAAATTGTTTAAATAACCACTTTTTTTTTAATCTATTATCAATATGACACAATTCTCTTCTCTAAATTAACCTGATACAAAACAAAATTAGTTTACTTTAGTTTAATTTTGTGTCATATTGGTCAATTGTAAATTTTTTTTGTCATATTAATATAATAATCTTTAAATTTGTATCATTTAGATGTTTTCCAAAACTAAACTTGCGTTTGATTAACCAGTTGGAGATTAAATTTTTAATTGGAATTGTTAACTTTTTGAAAACTAGTTATAATTTTATTGATCTTTCAAAAAAAAAACAATATGAAAAAATATAATTTAACTAGAATTAAACTTAAATGTCAATCAAAATATAAATTATAAAATATGGCTTTTAAGATAAACACTATTATACCCTTGCTATAAGAAAACTTCGTGACATTTCTCTTCACGCATGCCCCAAAAAAAAAAAAAAAAAAAAAAAAAAAAGAACTTCCGTACGTTAAGATCTATCTGCAATGCACTCAGTCACATGACTAGTCACTGACGGTACTTCAGAGCAGTTTTCTTAATTATCCTTTTAAAAAGAAATAATATTTTGCTTCGCTTATCCTTTTAAATCCAAAAAATTCAAGTCAAATTCAAATGGAATGCCGAGTCCATTTTTTTGACATCCACGTTCAATTCATTTTTCTTCTCTCAAAAACCTTTAGATTTCAATTCAATTTATTTTTTGGTTGAACATTATCAATTCAAATTAAATTATTCAGATAATGACGGTATGTAAAGCGTGAACTTAGGCCATTAGCAGATAGAAAGCCGTACATTTATGTGTTTCTCTCTATACAACTTCACGGTACAAGCACTGGGAAAAAAAAATTTGAAAATGACAATGAAAATGAAAATGAAAAAAATCACAACTTGCACACATAACAGTTGAATATATTGAGTTAAAGCCTTAGTTTTAATAAAGTATGTATATTGGACCAAAGAAACTTGTTTTAAATTTTTTAAAGATTCCAAGGACCACCAAATAAAACCCTTTCACGCATTTAAAATAAATAAAAATAAAAATAAAAAAGAAGCTTGCCCCGTAATGAATGTAATTCGTTAGTAGCGACACGTATAAATCCATTTCTCCGATTAGAATAACCTTTTAGATTCCAGGTTATCCATCGGAGGTTTTAAAAACATTTTTAAGGATTTGGTATTAGATCATAAACCCCCAACAAAACCTTTCAAATAATATATATTTTTATCTAGCTACTTCATGTTTTAAACCATTTCCAATATAAATATCAATTTATATTAATCATGGCAAAACTATGAAAAATTACAATATCTACTTTTTGCTCTATGATATTTCCAATATTATTTTTAATTTTATTACTATTTTACCAAGAGCTTTGCCCTTAAACTTTGAATTTAACCCTACTTTACCACTTTTATCAAAATTTAGTTAAAATCATATGATAAAAAATGAGTTATTATATATATAGCTTGAGGATTTGGATATCTATTTGAATTTCGGCATGTGTTCTTTCTCCTTTTTTTTAGTATAAATCCTAATAGAATAAGCTTAATAATACTAACTTGCCTTTTTTTTTTTTTTTTTCTTTCTTTTTGTCAGTTTTTAACCAAAATTATGATTGAAGGGATAAAGTGAATTAAATTCAAAGTTTAAGACGGTATAGTCAAAGTTTTAAAGTTCAAGAACAAAATAAAGAACTCTAAAATTTAAGGGTATACATGAAATAATGGATTATTGATTGAGTGCAGATATATTTAGGCCTTACAGATAATAGCATGCCAAGAGGCATGGTCTTTAGCATATATAAAATAACTTTTCTTACTTTGGTATTTAAGTCAAAAAGGAAAAAAAAAAAGTGTTCTCTAATGAAATTCTATTTTTTATGTTATATTTTTATATGGTAATTTTGTGGTAAATTAATTTAATATTTGATTTGTATTGATTGGTGTATTGACTTTTCATCTAGCTATTAAAATGTTTTCATTTTTAAATTATTTAAATACTAAAAATTTATTTTTTTGATTTTCGTGAGAGTTTTTACAGTTGAAGACTTTTTTGCTCTGGTATACCCCAAACTTATCATACAGTTGTAATTTACACCTTCAATTTTTAATTTTGAGAATTTGCACCTTGACCTTACAGATTTGTAACAATTTACCCCTCATCTTAATTACAAATGTTGATTTTTTTTAATGAAAATTGACATTTGACTTACATATATTTTGTTAATTAAGAGTAAAAAGATCCATTTTAATCAATGATAACCCAAATTTATATTTAAAACAAAGCTAATAGAAAGTTTTTTACTTTGACAATACTTAATTAAAGATCTTCATCTAAATAAATTTGAGTTAAAATAGATAAAAAAAAATAATAATCATCATGTCATTAATTAACGACTTATATACAAATCATATATCAATTTACTTGAAAAGAGTAATATTATTATTAATGAGGGGTAAATTGCTACAAATTTATAAGTAATGTAAATTGTCAAAATTAAAAGTTTAGGGTATAAATTACAATTATGCACTAAGTTAGGGTGCACCGGTGCAAAACAATAAAGTTTAATGGGTAAAGTGAGAGAACTCCAAAAATTTAAAAGTATAATGAGAGTAATCCATATAATTATAATAATATATATATATATATATATATATATATATATATAGGTCCTAGGAAGCACCTTATTTCCCACATCCACGTTATCAAATCACATCCCAAATCAAAATGGCTTTCAACAAGGTTTCCGTGGTGCGTCTAGTGCTGTAATTGGTTGTGGCTACAATATTAGCTGATGCTAGTGTAGACAATTTGAGGCTTCTTTCTATTTGTTATAAAAAAATAAAATTACCTTATTTTGTGCTTTATAACGTGTAATGAGATTTCTAATTAGTATGCTATTTTTACTTTCTCTTAATTATTATTATCGTTTGAACTCGTAAAAGTAAACTAATTTCGTATTAAAATAGTCTGAAAAAGAAAATATTTTAATGACTAGAAAAAAAGTTAATACATTAAATCAATAGTAATCAATGTTATCTTGCTATTAGCTATACTTAATGGTGAATTTGTCACAAAATTTGTCTTATGACAAATTTGACATTAACGATAATATTTATTAAAGAACAATCTTTTTTTTTTAAATCTAATTGTCATATTGATACCAATGATCTTTAAATTTGTATCATTTAGATATTTTCCAAAACTAACTTGCGTTTGATTAATCGGTTGGAGATTAAATTTTTAATTGGAATTTGTTAACTTTTTAAAAATTAGTTATAATTTTTATTAATTTTTTTAAAAAATTAATATGAAAAATATAATTTAACTAGAATCAAACTTAAATGTCAATCAAAATATAAATTATAAAATATGGCTTTTAAGATAAACACTATTATACCCTTGCTATAAGAAAACTTCGTGACATTTCTCTTCACGCATGCCCAAAAAAAAAAAAAAAAAAAAAAAAAAAAAAGACTTCCGTACGTTAAGATCTATCTGCAATGCACTCAGTCACATGACTAGTCACCTGACGGTACTTCAGAGGCAGTTTCTTTAATTATCCTTTTAAAAAGAAATAATATTTTGCTTCGCTTATCCTTTTAAATCCAAAAAATTCAAGTCAAATTCAAATGGAATGCCGAGTCCATTTTTTTGACATCCACGTTCAATTCATTTTTCTTTCTCTCAAACACCATTCATTTTAGATTTCAATTCAATTTATTTTTTGGTTGAACATTGTCAATTCAAATTAAATTATTTCAGTTAATGACGGTATGTAAAGCGTGAACTTAGGCCATTGGCAGATAGAAAGCCGTACATTTATGTGTTTCTATACAACTTCACGGTACAAGCACTCGAAAAAAAAAATTGAAAATGAAAATGAAAATGAAAAAAATCACGACTTGCACACATAATAGTTGAATATTATTGAGTTAAGAGCCTTAGTTTTTGATAAAGTATGTATATTGGACCACAGGAAACTTGTTTTAAATTTTTTAAAGATTCCAAGGACCACCAAATAAAACCCTTTCACCATTTAAAATAAATAAAATAAAAATAAAAAAAGAAGCTTGCCCCGTAATGAATGTAATTCGTTAGTAGGCGACACGTATAAATCCATTTCTCTGATTAGAATAAACTTTTAGATTCCATGTTATCCATTCGGAGGTTTTAAAAAACATTTTTAAGAATTCGGTATTAGATCATAAACCACCAACAAAACCTTTCAAATAATATATATTTTTATCTAGCTACTTCATGTTTTAAACCATTTCCAATATAAATATCAATGTTATATTAATCATGCAAAACTATGAAAAATTACAATATCTTACTTTTTGCTCTATGATATTTCCAATATTATTTTTAATTTTTATTACTATTTTTACCAAGAGCTTTGCCCTTAAATTTTGAATTTAACCCTACTTTACCACATTTTGGTTAAAATCATATGATAAAAAATGAGTTATTATATATATAGCTTGAGGATTTGGATATCTATTTGAATTTCGGCATGTGTTCTTTTCCCTTTTTTTTAGTATAAATCCTAATAGAATAAGCTTAATAGTACTAACTCGCCTTTTTTTTTTTTTTATCAGTTTTTAACCAAAATTATGATTGAAGGGATAAAGTGAGGTTAAATTCAAAGTTTAAGATGGTATAGTCAAAGTTTTTAAAATTAAGAACAAAATAAGAGAACTCTAAAATTTAAGGGGTATACATGAAATAATCGATTATTGATTGAGTGCAGATATATTTAGGCCTTACAGATAATAGCATGTCAAAGAGGCCAAGAGGGCATGGTCTTTAGCATATATAAAATAACTTTTCTTACTTTGGTTTCTTTCATCTTTTTGTTTTCTTTTGCTTTTTTCTTTTTCATTCTATTGAAATTAATAAACCTTTTCTTTTTCCTGACAACCCTCTTAATTACTATTTTTATAGTACCTCATAATTAATTTCTCATTTATTTACCAATGTTTTTAGAATATGTGTAATAACCGAAATTGTTACGGAATTATGATTTCCTTATATATAAAGAAATTTAAGTCCGTATTATGTGTTTATGTAATGTTTTATGAAAATTATGAATATCAATGTGAAATTCATAATTTTATTACCAATAAATATTTGAGTTCTCATTTAATTAGCTATGAGACTCAATAAATAGTTTGCTTAGTCAAGCATAAGGCCTTTTGAGGAAAAAGGTAGAATAAGAATTTATGATTTTATTCCGGTCAAAGTTTGACCAGAATAATTCAAGGCATGATTATGACGGTATTGTAGTATAGCAAGCAGTATGGAAATTATATTGTGAAAAACCATCATCACAGATGAAAATGTAAGAATAAGGTACGAGACCACTTTAGAAAAATCAAGCACAATATTTAGAGCAATAAGGGCTAAGTAGCTTTAAGTCATAAGAAAAGCTTACACATAACCCAGTTAAGTACAGATGAATTCTGGACTATAATCCAGTATGACAATATTGTTATTAGTTGAAAACAGTATTTGTAATATCTGCATTAGTATGAAAATGGACTGTATATTAAGAGGAAAGCCAAACAGAGCCCTAATGGGAGGACACCTCATCTAGGATAAATATGTGAATTTTGGATTTTTGGAAAATTGGAAGAAATTGGTGGAAGCTTTTGATTGGATAATTAAATGGACAAGCATGGAAAGCTAACTTGGCCTCCAAGGACCCTTAATGGCCGGCCACCTCAAGGGATATATGGGCAAATATTTTATTTTTGGGGTTAGATATACAATTTTAGGAATAAAAATAAATCCAAAAAAAATTATTTTCACTTATAAATAGGTGATGATGGGGGGGGGGGGATCACTTTGGATCATTTTATTTGATTCTACCCCAAAACTCTGGCTCATTTGTAACTCAACTTTCTCCCTCTCACCCTAGGAACTGAAGCCAAAGAGAGAAAAAAAAATGGTTAGTGGCCAATTGTGTGTAGGTTAGGTGAGGAAGAAAAATTTCTCCACCAAAGGGGTAGATCCATTCTCTTAGATCTTGAGGTAATCCTCTTTACCCTCTAGTTCCTTAATTTAGTTTGATTCAAGATTTAAGTATATTTCCATGTTGGTTTTGTAAGAGTATAAACTCACTTTTATTTTCATGCAATAAGAGTAGCCTGGATTGCTTGAGTATGCTTGATTAGGGTTAGTGGTTTTGATTTATAGTTTGGTGCATGGTTATGATCTTATTTGTTAGATAACATGTGGTATGTGTGATCGCCTATTAGATGTTTGTAATATGTTCTCACATACTCAAGAATGATGTTGCATGGATGAGAAATGATGTATGTGGCATGTAAGGTTTAAGGAAACCCTAAAAACCCAAGTTTGGTGAAGATTCACCATATGGGTTTGCATGAAGGATTGAATGAATGGAAATGTATACATGGCAATGAAAACATTACATAACGCACTGCATGCTTGATGTAGGCTCATGTTTTTAACTGTTTGAGGTAGTGTGTGCGTAATTTTACGTAGGAACCAATTAAAAAGGAAACTGTCAGTCTCGGATCAAGACTGGGCAGCAATCTAGAAACAGGATTTTGAAGCCCTTAGAGGCTGAGTTTGAGAAAAGTTAAAACTACAAAGTGGTAGAAAATGGAAAATCCTAGGGGGCAGCGTGGGCGGTTTAAAAAAAAAAAAAAGGCTCCAAAGGCCTCTGTTTTTACGAAAATCTGAGCCTAGTCTGCCAAACCCAATAAGCATGACCAGGCAGGTTCAACAAGGAAAATGAGTAGTTTAAAGGCAGAACTGGGTTTTGAGTAAGAACAAAAGTTGTAGGGTTTTTCAAGATATAAAACTTTTGTAAAGAAAACTTTTTTAAATTCAAAACAGATTTTTAGATAAAATTGGATTCCAAAAACTGTGTAGGAAACAGGAAATTCCTGCACATGATTTTCAAAGCAGTGCAAGAAAAGGAAACACCTGCATATACACTGATAACTGGTAGTATGAAATTGTTTTCAAAACTTGACAGGTTTATTGTCCTTGTTCAAAAAATTACAGTTTGGCAAAAAGATTGAAAGTTTATACAATGATTTTATATAAGAAAAATGTGAACACAAATACTAGGTTTAGCAAGAGAGAAAAATAAATAAATGAGCCAAAAGCTATCTTGAAAAAATAGTAACAGAAAGATGACCAACGGTAACCGGGTAGAATACCCAAGCTATTGGGTTGGGCCTAAAACCATGATTACCAATAGTAACCTAATAGGGTAGTTGGGCCCTAGTAACCCAATAGGGTATCATTCAAGATTAGTTGGCCTAAAACCCAGGGTTACCCCTAGTAATCTAGTGAGATGTGAATTAAAAGTAATTGGGCTTAGGTCCAAGATTATAATAGTAACATAATAAGATGCTAATTACTATTCACTTACGATTGGGTCTTGAACCCAAGGTTCTATTAAGTAATCAAACAAGATATTGTTTGATTAGGCCAGGTGCCTTAGGGTTACATTTAGTAACCGAATAAGAGATCATTATAGTATGTGGGAGACATATAACTAGAGTTACTGATAAATGCTGGTTAAAGATACTAGCATTGAATGTAATGATTTAGAGTAAAATAGGATGATAAATCTTACGTCCTTTTTGGAGACATGAATATAACTTGTTGCTTCGTATATTAGGACAAGAAGTCAGGACAACTGCAAGTACAAACCCACTTACAGTATAGAAAATAGTAAACTATTTTCAAGCATAACTTGTTTACATGTATACATGATGTGCCATGTTTACATTCGTGCTATGTTTATGATGATGCCATGTTTAAGTTCATGTCATATTTTATGATGATGCCATGTTTTATGATGATGTCATGTTTATATACATGCCATGTTTTAGATAAGGCCACGAGTCATTCTATGTTAGTGATCTTTATGTCATACTATATATATGCATCATATGCATCATGACTAATAAGATCACAAGTAAAAAATGTTAATATGGGATATATAATAACAAGGCTAAGACTAAACTAAGATAAGTAAAGTGTCGTACTAACCTCCCGCTAGATCTGGAGGATTTTATATGTTTCAAGTTATTAAAACCTTCCACCAAATCGTGTAGGCTTACATGATTCCCAGAATTGTTAAAGACCTTGCAATCCTAACTTTCTATAGACTGCGCGCATTTGGTATGTACACAAGGGGCCCACATGTTATACAAGATACTAAGTTCATAACAAGTTCATAATGGAGCATAAGAGATTCATAATTGATCATAAATGGTTCATGCATAAGTCACATGATGCTTGACATGTTTTTGTGAGATTCAGTTGTACTTGCTGAGCGTAAGCTTATCAGTATATTTCATACTGTAGGTAAAAAGCCTGCAGTTTAATTGGTGAGCCATGTGGACGATGCGACAAGTGAAGGGCGGTGTGGGATACCACTACGCAAGTTTTTCCGCAAGCTCTTCTAAATCGTAAAAAATATATATAAAATAAATTGTGTTATACAGTATATATGAGGTTTGAAGACTTGAGTGAATTGTAAGGAGTATGTATGTCTTTTTATTTCAGTATGTATGCACAGAAAATTTACTTATATGGACTAATCTATTTATATATGTTTAAAAAAAATTATTCTAGAATTTTCAAGTAAGTTTAAATTATTAAAAGCAAGATGTAGTATAAGTAAGTATATATGATAACGACCTACGTAAGTCGGGGCGTTACAATATGCATGCCACGTTCGGAGCATTGTCACAGTTAGAAATAAAAAGAGAAGGATGGTCTTAAATTTGTTTGAAGATCACCTACCAACAAAAACATTGGCGATTCATGTTTTGGTGGTGTTCTGTTCTGCAAAATATGAGACTTTTAAATAATTTGGCTTCCATCACAAGAGATCAACATATTAAGTGCAAGGACTCAATATCTTATATTTCTGTTAGTGATGTTATAGTTTTAGTGGAAGTGAGGTTTTTTATTTTTTATTTTTTGTTTTTTACATTTTGCAAGATGATATACACGTTGGAGTAACCAATCTTGTATTGGACATATCGGACCACTCATTTAAATTTTTAAACTCTAATATTAGTGAAATTTGAGATATACAAAGCATTGAACTTCCAAATTAAAAGGTCAAATATGTTAAATGTAATGACTCAATATATACCCTTGAACTCTGTTATTATTATTTATATATTTTTACTATGCATATATTTAGATTTCTTTTTACTCTTCACAAGTTGTACGTGAGAAATAACAGCCATTAAACATACAAGACTAGTAATTATATGCCCCATACCCATCAAATCAATTTTGAGAAGAAACCTTTCGCAAGGGAAAAATAATAAATAAATAAAGCTATAAACTCATGTTTTATGTGTAACATAAAAGTCATCGAGCACGTACGTCATCGCTAATATTGAAGCTATTATCTCTTAGGACCAACTCCATTTATGATAAATACGTACATATAAATAATAATAACGTTTTTTTTTTTTTTAAGAATGTACAAATTTAGCACATTCTTATATTTATGCCCACCATAATATTAAAGTTGATAATTTTATCATTTCCTAATATTAAAATAATAAACTAAAATGTTAGAGGTGGCAAAATTCTAAAAAAGTATTCTACCTAATTTTCTCATAATTGACAATATAAACATAAAGTTATCTATCTGTTGCTAAAGACCACATCGTCACTTAACACTGATGCTATTATCTCTAGGGCTAACTCCATTATATGATTAGTACGTACATATAATAATAATAATGTAACAAAACAACAACCACAATCACAATGTGTATAGACATCAACTCTAATATCAACTTTTATTACCAAAATACGTGACATGTAAGTTGTCATTTTTACTGATTAAATTATTATCATCAATTAAAATAAAAAAAAATAGTATCTAACTGTTATATTAAAATATGAAAACTCATTATTACAAACGTTGAGATCAAAATTCATATCTCTTGCATTATTTACATAGGAATACTCTTTTATAAATTTTTTCATTACATTATGGTAACAACTAATTCATTCCATTGTATAACAAATTTTAGTAAGTTATCATTTACATTAATATATCTAAATATTTATGTTACCAGATTTTAAGTAAAAAGTTACATGTAAATCAACTAGTAATGTGGTTGCAAACATATCATAGTAATAATATTACATCTTGACTCTATTTAAAGTACAAAATTCAAATCGCTCCAATCCTAAATTAAAAATATATATATCAACTAGTAGTTATAAAATGCAAAGTAGAATATTACAATTGCCGGATTTGTCGCCTACTAGACATGAAACATTTCTACATAATATATATGTCACCTAGACATCCACTCACAACAACAACATCACATCCAAAACAAAATGCTTTCACATTAAGGTTTCCCTGGTGCCCTAGTGATGTTGGTCGTGGCTACATCAGCTGATGCCCGTGCAGACTTTTCTGAGGTTTTTGTTAAACCAAATCTGCAGGCACACAACTTCTTATTGTTACAATCACCACAACTATTTATTATTGATCCATTCTTAATTTTTTTTCCGATCCGGCACACATATATATGATTTTTGCACTTTTTATATAATGATATGATGATAGGAAAATGGCCAAAATTCTGTACTGAGTGCGAATGCAAAGAAGAATCTGGCACCACCAAGTGCTACGCTATGTAAGGAAGGTCGGCGATGCCCCTTAGTTTGCGGTTCACCTTGCGACAAGATCCATTCCGCCAATCTGCTGGTGCACTTATGAGGTTGAGACCTGCACCCCAAAGCAATGCCCCCAGAGTACTGTTCCTAAGCTTGAGGATCTCCTCAGCTTGAACCGAAACTACTAAACAAATGCAGCTGCTAATGTGTGTGTTGTGTGTGTGTGTGTGGTGTGTACATACATATGTATGTATGCAGCCCATTATGTTGTATTATAGTCTATGTATGTGCTATTTATGTTGCCCGAGTCACCAGAAAACTTGGGCTTGCTTGAGCTTCCAGCCTTAGTCACTGATGTTGAGGCTTTTAATTAAATAAGTGCAGCTCATCTTTCGAACTACTAAAATAGTTCTTAAACTTTTGTCTATATCACGTATCTTATTGGTTAATTAATTGCTTAAAATTGTTATTAGATTCTAAATAAAATTTTACATCTGGGGGTATTCATTAAACCTGTAAATCTGATCAATCCAATTCAATCTAATGGATTGGATTGGATTGGATTGAAACAACAAAAAATTTGTAATAATTGAGATTTTGTAAATATGTACTAATTTATTTCCTATAAAGTTTTTAATAAAACAAAAGTGACTCTCAAATATGGGATTTTCTCAATCCAAAAGTCATGAATTTTACTGTAGATTGAGTTCTAATTTGCCTAATTTGATCTGCAAACACTCTTCATTACCATGATCAAATAGGTCAAACTATCAGATTTAGACATCTTTTGTATATATATCTACAAGGCTTCTTCAGTTTTACTACAATCCTCTCATGAAATCATCCCCTCTAAAGTTGCGCCACGTATGTCTGCATCTGAAAAACAAACTTAATGAGTATCAACGGTAGTAATAAAAAAAACTGTAAAATGAGCGAATGTATTAATATGTCTCCTGGCTTAGAATTTTGAGCAAGTCTAAACTAAGAAACTCACGGGATTTGAAAAATTAAATAAATAAATAAAAACTAAGCTCATTGAAGTATCACTAGTAGTGATTATGTTTAATTATAATCGAGTAATAAAAAATGTTAAGCCGGCAACATAACACTAACTACATCTATATAGTTCAAAATGGAGACAATAGATCATTTCTTATTGTTATGTTGCCGGGTGGTAATCAGAAATTGGAATATTTGAAGCACCATAATTTGAAATGGTTGGAACAGAATGGCACTTTATCGAATTCCCAATGAGCCTACTGCCTCGTTGAGA
>JAINRI010000270.1:0-24160 GCA_025413485.1 Ficus microcarpa | reverse complement strand
TGTCTTCAAGCAATACTACTCTCTCCAACGGTACGATTTTCTTTTGGTGCGAATGGTAAGATTCTCTCTCTCTTCTCTCTCTTCTCAATTTACCGAAGAATCCGAAGAAATACCCAGAATGCTCTCTCTCTCTTTTCTCTTCTCTTATCAGAATGGTTCTCTCTCTGTTTGTCGTCAAAGCAATACTACTCTCTCCCAACGGTACGATTTTCTTTTTGATGCGAACGGTAAGATTTTGTCTCTCTTCTCTGTCTTCCAATTTACCGAAGAATACCCATAATGCTCTCTCTCTCTTCTCTCTCTCTCTCTTCTCTTATCAGAATGTTTCTCTCTCTGTCTTCAAAGCAATAATACTCTCTCCCAACGGTAAGATTTTCTTTTTGGTGTGAACGGTAAGATTTACTCGCTCCTCTTAGCACCAACGGTAATATATTTTCGCTCTTTTTGGTGCGAAGCCCCAACGGTGAGATTTTTATTTTTATTTTTGCCTTTTCTTTTCTTGATTAAAAACGAAATATGTGAACACTGATTAAATAAAATCTTGTTGGAATGACCTGTCG
This sequence comes from Ficus microcarpa, assembly GCA_025413485.1. NCBI lineage: Eukaryota > Viridiplantae > Streptophyta > Magnoliopsida > Rosales > Moraceae > Ficus > Ficus microcarpa. Next base: position 23,600 of record JAINRI010000270.1, on the reverse strand, counting down.
TTTTATAAGAGTATTGTCGTCTTTTAGCAATGTCTTTTTTTTTTTTTTTTGTTGCTAAATAATGTCTGTAGCCTCAAATGTTGTTGTTTAAAAAAAAAAAGTGTTTAATGTTGTCGTTTTTAAGCTATTCTCGCGAATCTCGATCGAGGAACAGTGTGATGTACCTCCAATTAATGTACTTTTTTCTACAGAGAAGAAATTTTAATATTTATTTACTTATATATTTTAGGGGAGACGACATTTCAATTTGAAATAAGGATTTATTCCCTTGCTAGTTGGTTTTTTTTTTTTTTTTTAAGTGAAATTGGAAATGGTCAAAATCTAATTTTCGTTTTAATGTTTATAATTAATTTAAAATTAGTTTAAGATTAAAAAATAGTTTAAACGCAAAAATATTGCTATTGGTGACCTATAATATTAGGTAAGATTTTGCAAGGTTATAATAGTAATTTTGTAGTTTATTTAAATGAAAGAAAAAGCATATCATTCATGATAAACTTCTTTTTTTTTTCTTTTTCTAATGACAAGATAATAAGGACCTATTTGGAACAATGATTGCAGTTGGAGTTTCATAGGTTGTAACTGAAATATGTTTTTGATTGAAGTCTAAATTGTAAATGAATTTGTAATATAGAAAAAAAATGTAAAAATTTTAAATAGATTCAAAAAAAAAAATTTGCAATATGAATATTATTTCGTTACTCTCGTCATTCTATGCGTTTTTTTTTTTTTTGTAAATTATCTCATTTCGACTTTAAATAAGAAAATTACAGATTTTTAAATTTAAGTTTTTTTTTTTTAATGGAAGAGAAAGAAAATAAGACGTAGATTTCATAGTTTTGGAGTTTAGTTGTAAATTTCCGTTTGGATACATATGTATCCAAACAATCCCTAATTTAGGATCTCTAGTAGCAAAAATAATAATAATAGCAACAGCAGCAATAGCATCAACAATAAAAATAAACAAATGAAGATAAAAATACCAGAAACCCCTAACTAATTAGTCATGAAAAATACTGAGGATATCAATTTTAATCCTAACTTTTTAAATACCAACCAATGTGCCACAGGAATTGCCACTTTTTATTCGTAAGTGTTTAAAATATTGTAATATTAATTAGTTAAATCTACTAACAAAAATATAATACGTAAGTTAAAAAGTTAATATGAAAGTTCATGTCACGCTCCTCAATTAGCCCCTTGGCTTGATAACAATTTGAGCCTCAAATTTTGAAGATTGATTTTTCTCATTTTTTCTTTTTTCATTCCTTATTTTCCTGACTCCACGAAGTTAGCATTCTTTTTTTTTTTTATATCTATACTAATTTAACATGCGTGATAATATATAGCTAAAAGATATACGAATTTAAATAGTAAATACAAAAAAAGAAAGAAAAAGTAAAAAACAATAAAATAAGGAAAAGAAAGAAAAACTGAAACTTCAAATAAAACTTAAAAAACAAAAACTGAAACTCCTCAACGACATTTCAAAAAAATTTAGACAAAACCCTTTTTAACCAAATTAATTAAAAATATAAGAATTTAATAAGAAAATAAAAAAATAAAGAAAAGAAAAGGTACAAAACAATTAATCAATAAAAAGAAATAGAAAAAAAACCAAAACTTCATATGTAACTTTAAAAATAAAAAAAATAAATAAACCAAAACTTCATTTCGAAACTCAAAAAAAATTTAATCGAAACCTTTTTTAATCAAATTAAAAAATCATAAAGAAACTTAAAAAAAAACTCCATAAATTAAGAAGGAAATAATAATAATAAAAGCACATAACGACATAAGAAGAAAAATAAAGATAAAAGTATTTTTAACTAGATTAAAAAATCACATCGAAACGTCATTACGAAACTTTAAAGAAAAAAATCTAAAAAATATATATTCTCACTTTAATTATTGATGATAGACATAAATTTATTATTAAATAGAAATATAGAGGATTATGTATACGTGTATATATATGTAATGAGAAGTGCAAAAGATAAAAGAAATACAAAAAAAAAAAAAGAGAGAGAGATAAAAGAAGAAAAAATAATAAATTCATAAAAGATAAGTGAAAAGAAAAACAACTGATGGAAAAGATAAAAGAAATTTAAAAAAAGAGAGATAAAGAAGAAAAAATAATAAATTCATAAAAGATAAGTGAAAAGAAAAACAACTGATTCATACATATATATCCTTCACATATGTTAATATATGTGATGAGAGACGAAAAATATAAAAGAAACAAATAAAAGATAAAAGCATAAAAGAAAACAAATGAGAGAAAAAAGAAAGAAAGAAAAAGCATAAAAGCATAAAAGATAAGTAAAAAAACAATGGGGTGACACATGGCAGAATAGTGTGTATTTTGGCTCTACTCTATATATATATATATACGTATTAAGATTAAGATTAAGATAAGATGTTAAGAAACATGAAATAATTTACCCACGCAGGGGTGGATGAGTTGACATGAGAGGCAACCTTAAAGATCTCATCAACTGGGAGATCAGAGGTTCAAATCCCTTACAAACTCAAGGGAGTTGTAAACCTTGCCTGCACAATATACCGAAATAGGAAATGACGGACCACCACTAGATACTTTATTTAGCAATATATATATATGTGAAATAATCTTTAAAAAATATATATCAAAAAATATATATCAATTTAATAGTTGATACATGTGAATAATGTTCTTCAATAAGACAAGGCTTGAAATAAAGAATGATAAAACGAGTAGAAAAATTTAGAAATTCACAAAAGGTTGTTGGTGGATCTTTTTGTTCAAGAACCAAACTATATATGGCACACAACTCAGTAATTAAATCCTTGTGGTTGCAGACAAAAGTTCTTTGGAAACTTATAATAGATATCTTCTTTCTTTATGATAGTGGAGTGATTTGATTGTTAGGATTTCTCGAAATTTTCATGAAGTTATTTGCAAATAAATTAGTAAATTATTCGATTCAAATCATTAATTTTAAAGGTAATTTTTGGCTTCGGAATTTATTCATCTTCCTTTGCTTTATCGCTCTATGAATGGTATATTCATTTTTATAAGTTTCCTTTGGGTTTTTAATGTGTTTTGTTTATTATGGGTCATGCACCTTTTTCTTTTTCTGTTGCCAGACTTTTTTTCTTTCAAGTTCTTTCCGACGAAGGGTTTTTATGAATCACCGGGTTTGTTTGAATAGGTCCCATGTATTTTCTCTCATTTTTGAAGTGGGTTTGTTTATTTGGACAAACTTCATTGTATTTTCTTTTTATTGTTAATATCATGTGTGATGAGTAGATGATAAGGATGTTAAAAGGATACCGATTTAGTAATGGCTAATCAGTAACTGACTATAAAATTTAGTGATTCCAGGGATTGATTCTTGATCAATCAATGAATGACTATGAAATATGGTGACAAACTTTATGGGCATTCTGATTGACTGTAAGTTAATAACTGATTGAGCGAATTAACTATGTTCTATAGTTAATCATTAATTGACTATTTAAAAAAATTTATTAACCATTTAAAAAAAATTATCATTTAATATTTAGTATAGTTAATCACTAATTGACCGAAAAATTATTGATTTTGATTATGATTAATCGGTGATTGACTACGATTAATCAGTGGTTGAGGCATTTTAACTAATTTTTTAAAACTTAGGTCTTTTAACTCATTTTTTAAAATTTGAGCCATTTAGTATGAAACTTATTAAAAAAAAAAAAGGCCATTTAGTTACAAATCCCATTTTAAAAATTATGTTTTTTTTTTTTTGGGTAGAAACATCTAGCCTTTGTTTGGAAATTTAAATTCTAACTCAAATTTTTTATCTTAACTTTTATCTTTTTGTGAAAAGTCAACAAAAATTATATCTAGATTGTTGAAAAATCAATTAACTCTAATTTAAAAATTTTAACTCCAACCGTCAAACTAAACAGATCCTTAAAAATAATGTTATTTCTTGAGAAACTGGGTTTTCAACCATCAAAGGGAATTCCGCCGGTTGGTTTCTTAAACTAAGTCTTGCATTTAAACGTAAGAATATATATATATATATATATATATGTGTGTGTGTGTGTGTATTTTTCTTTTGATATATATTTTTTAATAGTTGGTTGTCATACGAAACTAAAATTACGAGTAGTATTATTGCTACAATTGGATTGGGTATGGAAAAAATTACGTTATCAAAATAAATATAATATTGTATCTCACATTTCTATATACATTAAAAAAAAAAAAAAGCAATATGGATACTTATGTAAAATGTTGTTTTTTATTATTCCACAAGTCATTCGAAACCGTGCGAAAAGAATTAGAGACGGTAAATGACAAACTTTGTAACAATAAAACAATAATTTAAAATTAAAAAGAGATCAACTAATGACTATAATCAAGAAATTATTTAAAAAAAAAAAAAAAGCATGAGCATGAATACTGTTGCGTCAAAACATGAATGTCACACTATAAAACTTTGTGCACAGAGCCAGTCGTAAGCTACATATACAAGTATCTCATAGCACAAGTTATACAAGTTGCATAGTAGTACTAACAGTGGTATAAGTCAGTCTTAACAAAAATAAATAAATAACTTGCAATTAAGAGTTCAAAACACTATTAAGAAAACAATTATATAGCAGTTGATCCCTACAAACCAACATTGGATTTGCCTTCAAAAAATAAAGAAATAAATAAAGATAAAAGGCCATTTATACATTTGGCTTCCAATCAGCTTCCAATCAACAATAAACTTCCTGATGCTGAAGTTGCCTGATCAAAGGCGCAAACTGAAAATGTGGTGGGAAACCCGGGGAAACCCGCCACATGTTTCCCGATGCTACAGACCATCGGGAACGAAAAAGCTAGTCAATGTCCTTTGTGACCAAATATTTGTTTATAGATGCTACCATTAAGTGATTGTGTTGGTTATTAACTAACTGACACCTACCTTTTGGCATCATTTAATTACTGCTACTACTACGCTACTGCTATGCTACAACGATAATGCTTTTGACATCATGCTTCCCAAAGCTTCAGAGCATTGGGAATGAAAAATCTAGTCAAAGTCCTTTGACTTTGACCAAATAATGTTTACCGATGCTACCGTTAAGTGGCTGTTGCCATTTAATAACTTACAGAATCCATTTAGGGGTCGGTAAGTTTTGGCATCAATTAACTACTACTACTACTACGCTAACGCTCTTGGCATCATGTTTCCCAATGCTTCAGAGCGTTGGCAATGAAAATTCTAGTCAAAGTCCTCTAACTTGACCAAATAATGTTTACTGACACTACCATTAAGTGGGACAGTTGCCATTTACTAACTTACAGAATCCATTTAGGTGTCGGTAAGTTTTGGCATCACTTAACTACTGCTACTACTATGCATTGATATGCTACAACACTAAATGCTTTTGGCATCATGTTTCCCAAAGCTTCAAAGCATTGGGAATAATAAAGCTGGTCAAAGTCCTATAACTTTGAACAAATAATGTTTACCGACACTACCTTTATGCGGTAGAGTCGCCCATTAACTAACTTACCGACATACACCATTTAGGTGTCGGTAAGTTTTGGCATCATTTAACTACTGCTATAATACTATGCTAATGCTTTTGGCATCATGTTTCCCAATGCTTCAGAGTGTTGGCAATGAAAACTCTTTCAAAGTCCTCTGACTTTGACCATATAAAGTTTACCGACACCACCATTAAGTGGTAGAGTCGCCATTACTAACTTATTGAATCCTTTTAAGGGTCGGTAAGTTTTGGCATCATTTAACTACTGCTACTACTGCAATAATGTTTTTGCTATTTTTATGCTACTCTTTATAACTACTACTACTACAGCAAATCCTAATATTACAACTACTACTGCAAAGGCTACTGTTACTACTGTGGTAATGCTATTGCTACTGCTACCATGAAAGATACGCTACTTCTATTTCTACGCCACAGTAGAAATTATTGCTACACCTAGTCCTACAACTACTCCTATAATTGCAATTATTGCTACTGAAACTAACTCCTACTTCTACTACTACTACAGCAAATCCTAATATTACAACTACTGCCGCAAAGGCTATTGCTACTACTGTGGTAATGCTATTGCTATTGCTATTGCTACTGCTACCATGACGGATACGCTACTTCTATTTCTACGCTACATTGATACCTAGTCCAACAACTACTCCTATAACTGCAATTATTGCTACTGAAACTAACTCCAACTTGTATTAATATAGCATCTACTAACAAGTACTACTAATTCTACTAATGCTACTACAACTGATACTACTACTAAAGTACTATCTATTGCTACTTCACTACTGCTACAGCTAATAAGTTTGGCATTGGAAAAGATGAAGTGAAATGTGGGGAGCGAGTTACATACCTCTATGCATGGATACTGATAAGTGAATGATTTGAAATTTTTACGACTGCACATAAGCTTGGGATGGTGATTCTACCAAGTTCTCATGGGGGACCTGCCTGCATGCACAAGTGAAAATGCAACTTTAAGTGAATTTCTTTCCCTTTTTCTTTCACGGTAACATCAGCACAAAGCTGATTTTTCAATCTAGAGAGACAAAATAGTCACCTATAAGGAATGTGAGCATAGTTCTGCATCACGATTGCTTCTTCTTCCAAGGCCAATCCTCTGAATCATCCATAAACCTACAAGCAATAAAAGCCATCAAACTCGGTCAAAGACTACTAATATATTTCAGTTAAAAAAAAATGTGTAGTGAAAAGAAGAAAAGGAATTTTCAATTCAAGAGTCTTTGTGGTGAATAAGTCCAAGAGTAATTTCTCTTTGATCCTTTGAAAGCAAACCCGTATGTGCTACGGATAAAAACATCTCTAAATTACTGTATAAAGTGCCAAAAAAAAAAAACAGAGAGAGAGAGAGAGAGAAAGAGAGAGAGCCACAATGCTAACTCAAAAGAAAGAAAGCAATCCACATCTTTGGCCTAAGACTAATAAAGTCAGCAACGAATTTAAAAATTTTCCCACTCTTCAACTATTTCGAATAAATTTTTATTAGTCGAGAGATAAGACTAAACAACTTGAACTTTATGGAACAAAACTTGCTAGAAGGGAGACACAAAACAAAAAGAAAAATGCATGGAAATTATTGAACGGTTAGTCCCCCAGTTTTAGTAATATCTTAAGACTACAATGTACTAGACCAACTTCTTGGTCGAACTTATTATATATATAAAGTGTAAAAGCTTCAATGCAAAAATTGCTAGAGATATTCTTGCCTATGGGGTTTTCAATGGCAAGTATTGATGCTCGAGCATTTGTTTTTATCACAAACAAGGGAAAAAGCTTGGAAGAATCAGAATCACGTCTATAGGATTCTTCTCATCCTATGACCCTGTTCAGACCAAAAAACAATTGTCTGTTCAGACCCAATATATTTTTGCAACATAGCTATAAGATCTCAGTAACCTGATTCCTAGTATACAAATGGAAGCTGGACGAGAAACATCAAGTAAAATTAAGATGAGTTGTTAAAAACAAAGAGAGATTACCAACCTGTCAGACATCTAAAAAAGATGTGAAAAGAAAAGGGAATAAGGAATGTCAATGCAACCAACTCCAAGTGAAGAGCTCCCCAACCAATTTCTCTTCAATCCTTCTAAGCAATCCCGTAGGCGCTACAGACGAAAACACAGCTAGTGTTAGGATCTAAAGTGAGAATTATGTCACATAGGAACTTCTATTTTTATAACCATCTATGACATTTGAATTCTGGTCATAATAAAGTTTCTTAAAAAATAAAAAGGAATGATTAATCACTCGGTTAGCTAGCCATCAGTAGATTATCATTGGATGGCCTTATAACTAGTTATCTCTTGCTCTAAAGGTCTATCTCCCTATGATATGAAAAGACCAAAATAATAATAATAATAATAATAATAATAAAGTTACGTACATTGGAATCTTTGGAGAACTGTTGGAGAAGTTTCCTATTATGTTGTCAACCTACGTGTTTCTAGCCCAAGGTAAAGGACCAAAGTATCAAAAAAAAAAAAAAAAAAAAAACAGAGAGATTGAAAACAAAAACCATTGATTTTGGATCCAACAAACTCAAAACACTGGCATCTTCATTAGCCAAATAGACCGAATAAGCCACTTGTCATTGCACCTCGTTCTCCTAACAGAAAGTATAAAGGATCAGGTAACACTTTCAAATTGAGCATTAACGAATCTATCTTAATAGCCCAACGTAAAAGACCAAAAGTATCAAAAAAAAAAAAAAAAAAGATTGAAAACAAATACCATTAAGCCAAATAGACCAAATAAGCCAAGCGACGGGAGTGGCCTTTCATATGGTAGTAACCTCGCCTGACATGCAACTGCCCTGTTAAAGAATTTGACAAAAATCAAATAACAACACGAATTACAAAAAAGTATTCAAATCACGCACGTAAAGTTCTACTAATATGTGTATTTACATATTTGTATGCATGCATGCATGCATGAATGTATGCACGTATGTATGCAAGCCCATATGTATGCATGTATGTATGCTTGTATGCGCATGTGTGTAAGTACATAAACCTAACAAATAATATTATACATATATATATGTATAAATATATGTATATATATATGTATGTGAAAGTAGTTAGAAAAAGGTCGCTTTTTGCTATGGCTGCTTGGATCGTTGTTGAACAACCATCAATAGAGTGCTTTCCTAATCCAAATTCCAACTATATAAGAGGGAGCAAAAAAAAAAAATTTGTCATGACACTCCTAAAATAAAAATAAAATAAAAATTAACTAATTAAAAAATAAAAAATTAAATTAAATTTAAAAATAATGATAATAATAATAATATCTGAACGGAAGGTGAAGAGTGTACGGCTGTAAAGAGAAACTTTTGTATCAAAGCCTTGTGTTATTGGTGCCGGCTACAAAAATGTAACTCTTTTAAAGTCTAGGAACGCTATTGTAGAGAGTTTGGTTTAATAGGTTTCATCAATATGGAACAAGAACAAGAGTGGGAAGAGTTCATACCCTTTCAAGACTCGTGACATCAAGGTCCTTACGCCAAAGCATTAACCCGAAGGGCACAACCTTCGTCGCCAGTTGAACAATAAGCTGATTTGAGAAGAATTTCCAAAAGAAAAACCATTAAAAATTATTAAAACAGCAGCACAAGCTATTAGTAAAAGGAGAACTATCCTATATAACTGCATAAGAAGAAAAGAAGAAAATTTAACCCGCTTAACTCATTTATGTTGTATTGGCTTATTTTGGAAAAGAGTTTAAGATAAACTTCTCACTACCATTGCTTTAGGAAAATCAAACAAACAAACATAGTATTTAAAATTCAGCTTAAATCTAAGAATACAATTGCGAAGAACATTTGTGAATGATACATGATCTTAATGCCTCTGATCTAGTTGTAACAGAAGTATAAATGATATACTAGCGTTGACTATGCTCAAAAAGACCTACAAACATTTTAATTCAAAAAGCTCCTTAAAAGTGCAGAGTCAAGTAGCAAGTTTAATAAAACATATTATACTGATTACATATTATAAAACAAGCACTAAGTTTGTTTAGTGATTGATGTGACATCATCCTCACTGTACAGTGAAAAGGGCAAGTGTCTCCACTCAAAAAACTGTATGGTCTGGAAAATATCATTTCAACTAATAATCAAACTAAGTGAACAAGACCAAAAGTTTTAGAAGTAGCAATAATAACTGTGACAACATAGTATAGGAGCGTCAATTTATTTAGAAAAACCAGACATGCATTCTTTGTCAAGAGAAAAAGATCATTTCAATCAGGAAACGAACTTTGCACACAAAAGGCATTTGTTGTCTACTGGGATCAGATATATCATGCAAATAGACCCAAGATATTTAATAGTGAAAGAAATACTATACCTGTCTGTCACCATCATTGTGTGAGAAACAAGCTAAATGCCTCTGCCCCCTCACCGCAGCCCATGATTCCCTAAGTCAATTTGAAAAATAATAAAACCATTAGAGGTAGTAAATGACAACATATTCAACAGTAATGAAAACCTAAATCATAAATTAGGCGCTATTATCAACAAAACAAATACAAGTAATGAGCAAGAATGTTGTTACGTTGAAAATATTATAGTTACAATATGAAACTTCTTAGTAAAAACAAGTGCATAGAGTCAAGTAAAAAGTTATCAATGAAAAAATCTTATAGTTAATACGTAGTCTATAAACAACCACTAAGTTTGCTTATCAAATTTTGCTGATTAGTTGATACATATCTTCCTCACCACACAATGAAAAGGGCAAGTGTCTCCACTCAAAAAACTGTTTGGTTCGGAAAACATCATTTCAACCAACAACCAAAATTTAGTAAGCAAAAGCAGTAGTTGTACATGCTACAATTACAATAGTGATGATGACATTACAAGCCATTCTTTGAAAGAAAAAAAGGGAAAAAAAAATGCAACTCTGTCAAGATCTTCAATATAGTAAGTTATCAATTAAAAATATCTTATAGTTATCATTCCTCACCACACAATGAAAAGGGCAAGTGCCTCCACTCAAAAAACTGTAAGGTTTGGAAAATATCATTTCAACTAATAATCAAAACTTAGTGAACAAGACCAAAAGTTTTAGAAGTAGCAATAATAACTGTGACGACATAGTATAGGAGCGTCAATTTATTTAGAAAAACCAGACATGCTTTCTTTGTCAAGAGAAAAAGATCATTTCAATCAAGAAACGAACTTTGCACGCAAAAGGCATTTGTTGTCTACTGGGATCAGATATATCATGCAAATAGAACCAAGATATTTAATAGTGAAAGAAATACTATACCTGTCTGTCACCATCATTGTGTGAGAAACTAGCTAAATGCCTCTGCCCCCTCTCCGCAGCCCATGATTCCATAAGTCAATTTGAAAAATAATAAAACCATTAGAGGCAGTGAATGACGACATCTTCAACAGTAATGAAAACCAAAATCATAAATTAGGAGCTATTATCAGCAAAACAAATACAAGTAATGAGCAAGAATGTTGTTACGTTGAAAATATTATAGTTACAATATGAAACTTATTAGTAAAAACAAGTGCATAGAGTCAAGTAAAAAGTTATCAATGAAAAAATCTTATAGTTAATACGTAATCTATAAACAACCACTAAGTTTGCTTATCAAATTTTGCTAATTAGTTGATACATATCTTCCTCACCACACAATGAAAAGGGCAAGTGTCTCCACTCAAAAAACTGTATGGTTCGGAAAACATCATTTCAACCAACAACCAAAATTTAGTAAGCAAAAGCAGTAGTTGTACATGCTACAATTACAATAGTGATGATGACATTACAAGCCATTCTTTGAAAGAAAAAAAGGGAAAAAAAAATGCAACTCTGTCAAGATCTTCAATATAGTAAGTTATCAATTAAAAATATCTTATAGTTATCATTTCTCACCACACAATGAAAAGGGCAAGTGCCTCCACTCAAAAAACTGTAAGGTTTGGAAAATATCATTTCAACTAATAATCAAAACTTAGTGAACAAGACCAAAAGTTTTAGAAGTAGCAATAATAACTGTGACGACATAGTATAGGAGCGTCAATTTATTTAGAAAAACCAGACATGCTTTCTTTGTCAAGAGAAAAAGATCATTTCAATCAGGAAACGAACTTTGCACACAAAAGGCACTTGTTGTCTACTGGGATCAGATATATCATGCAAATAGAACCAAGATATTTAATGGTGAAAGAAATACTATACCTATCTGTCACCATCATTGTGTGAGAAACTAGCTAAATGCCTCGGCCCCCTCTCCGCAGCCCATGATTCCATAAGTCAATTTGAAAAATAATAAAACCATTAGAGGCAGTAAATGACAACATCTTCAAAAGTAATGAAAACCAAAATCATAAATTAGGAGCTATTATCAGCAAAACAAATACAAGTAACGAGCAAGAATGTTGTTACGTTGAAAATATTATAGTTACAATATGAAACTTATTAGTAAAAACAAGTGCATAGAGTCAAGTAAAAAGTTATCAATGAAAAAATCTTATAGTTAATACGTAGTCTATAAACAACCACTAAGTTTGCTTATCAAATTTTGCTAATTAGTTGATACATATCTTCCTCACCACACAATGAAAAGGGCAAGTGTCTCCACTCAAAAAACTGTATGGTTCGGAAAACATCATTTCAACCAACAATTAAAATTTAGTAAGCAAAAGCAGTAGTTGTACATGCTACAATTACAATAGTGATGATGACATTACAAGCCATTCTTTGAAAGAAAAAAACGGAAAACAAATGCAACTCTGTCAAGATCTTCAATATAGTAAGTTATCAATTAAAAAAAAAACTGTATGGTTTGGAAAATATCATGTCAACTAACAATCAAAAATCAGTAAACAGAAACAGTAGGATTTTTTTCTTTTTACTTTTTTTTTTTTTGGTTTTCTTTTTTGGTAGAAACAAAAGCAGTAGTTGTATGGTTGACATAGAACTTCGAATGAGAAAGGAAAACCGTACATAAGTCGAAATGAAATTTGAACACAAAAAGGGTAACTATCACTATAATCTGGAAAAAAAATGCTTGTATTAAACAAGGGTTAAGTCTCTGATCAAACAAAATAAAATGCTGAAATAAAAAGCGAAACTTTTAGAAGGAAAAGCAAAAGAAATACCTTGACTGTGGGTTGTGTCGGAGCCAAAATCATGCCTTTTCCCATTCTTATCATCCTCGTCTCCAAATAAAATGCCAAATCTTAAGCTCCCCAAATACCCATAATCTGAAATCGAAAACCCAAATACCCAGAATCTGAAATAGGAAACCCAAATACCAAAATTCCGCAGTTTTTATGAAAACCCAAATGCCCACATTTTCCAATTTACGGAAGAAATACCCCGAATGCTCTCTCTCTCTCTTCTCTCTTCTCTTATCAGAATGGTTCTCTCTCTGTTTGTCTTCAAAGCAATACTACTCTCTCCCAACGGTACGATTTTCTTTTGGTGCGAATGGTAAGATTCTCTCTCTCTTCTCTCTCTTCCAATTTACCGAAGAATCCGAAGAAATACCCAGAATGCTCTCTCTCTCTTTTCTCTTCTCTTATCAGAATGGTTCTCTCTCTGTTTGTCGTCAAAGCAATACTACTCTCTCCCAACGGTACGATTTTCTTTTTGATGCGAACGGTAAGATTTTGTCTCTCTTCTCTGTCTTCCAATTTACCGAAGAATACCCATAATGCTCTCTCTCTCTTCTCTCTCTTCTCTCTTCTCTTATCAGAATGTTTCTCTCTCTGTCTTCAAAGCAATAATACTCTCTCCCAACGGTAAGATTTTCTTTTTGGTGTGAACGGTAAGATTTACTCGCTCCTCTTAGCACCAACGGTAATATATTTTCGCTCTTTTTGGTGCGAAGCCCCAACGGTGAGATTTTTATTTTTATTTTTGCCTTTTCTTTTCTTGATTAAAAACGAAATATGTGAACACTGATTAAATAAAATCTTGTTGGGAATGACCTGTCGTTTTATAAGAGTATTGTCGTCTTTTAGCAATGTCTTTTTTTTTTTTTTTTGTTGCTAAATAATGTCTGTAGCCTCAAATGTTGTTGTTTAAAAAAAAAAAGTGTTTAATGTTGTCGTTTTTAAGCTATTCTCGCGAATCTCGATCGAGGAACAGTGTGATGTACCTCCAATTAATGTACTTTTTTCTACAGAGAAGAAATTTTAATATTTATTTACTTATATATTTTAGGGGAGACGACATTTCAATTTGAAATAAGGATTTATTCCCTTGCTAGTTGGTTTTTTTTTTTTTTTTAAGTGAAATTGGAAATGGTCAAAATCTAATTTTCGTTTTAATGTTTATAATTAATTTAAAATTAGTTTAAGATTAAAAAATAGTTTAAACGCAAAAATATTGCTATTGGTGACCTATAATATTAGGTAAGATTTTGCAAGGTTATAATAGTAATTTTGTAGTTTATTTAAATGAAAGAAAAAGCATATCATTCATGATAAACTTCTTTTTTTTTTCTTTTTCTAATGACAAGATAATAAGGACCTATTTGGAACAATGATTGCAGTTGGAGTTTCATAGGTTGTAACTGAAATATCTTTTTGATTGAAGTCTAAATTGTAAATGAATTTGTAATATAGAAAAAAAATGTAAAAATTTTAAATAGATTCAAAAAAAAAATTTGCAATATGAATATTATTTCGTTACTCTCGTCATTCTATGCGTTTTTTTTTTTTTTTTGTAAATTATCTCATTTCGACTTTAAATAAGAAAATTACAGATTTTTAAATTTAAGTTTTTTTTTTTTTAATGGAAGAGAAAGAAAATAAGACGTAGATTTCATAGTTTTGGAGTTTAGTTGTAAATTTCCGTTTGGATACATATGTATCCAAACAATCCCTAATTTAGGATCTCTAGTAGCAAAAATAATAATAATAGCAACAGCAGCAATAGCATCAACAATAAAAATAAACAAATGAAGATAAAAATACCAGAAACCCCTAACTAATTAGTCATGAAAAATACTGAGGATATCAATTTTAATCCTAACTTTTTAAATACCAACCAATGTGCCACAGGAATTGCCACTTTTTATTCGTAAGTGTTTAAAATATTGTAATATTAATTAGTTAAATCTACTAACAAAAATATAATACGTAAGTTAAAAAGTTAATATGAAAGTTCATGTCACGCTCCTCAATTAGCCCCTTGGCTTGATAACAATTTGAGCCTCAAATTTTGAAGATTGATTTTTCTCATTTTTCTTTTTTCATTCCTTATTTTCCTGACTCCACGAAGTTAGCATTCTTTTTTTTTTTTTATATCTATACTAATTTAACATGCGTGATAATATATAGCTAAAAGATATACGAATTTAAATAGTAAATACAAAAAAAGAAAGAAAAAGTAAAAAACAATAAAATAAGGAAAAGAAAGAAAAAACTGAAACTTCAAATAAAACTTAAAAAACAAAAACTGAAACTCCTCAACGACATTTCAAAAAAATTTAGACAAAACCCTTTTTAACCAAATTAATTAAAAATATAAGAATTTAATAAGAAAATAAAAAAATAAAAGAAAAGAAAAGGTACAAAACAATTAATCAATAAAAAGAAATAGAAAAAAAACCAAAACTTCATATGTAACTTTAAAAATAAAAAAAATAAATAAACCAAAACTTCATTTCGAAACTCAAAAAAAATTTAATCGAAACCTTTTTTTAATCAAATTAAAAAATCATAAAGAAACTTAAAAAAAAAACTCCATAAATTAAGAAGGAAATAATAATAATAAAAGCACATAACGACATAAGAAGAAAAATAAAGATAAAAGTATTTTTAACTAGATTAAAAAATCACATCGAAACGTCATTACGAAACTTTAAAGAAAAAAATCTAAAAAATATATATTCTCACTTTAATTATTGATGATAGACATAAATTTATTATTAAATAGAAATATAGAGGATTATGTATACGTGTATATATATGTAATGAGAAGTGCAAAAGATAAAAGAAATACAAAAAAAAAAAAAAAGAGAGAGAGATAAAAGAAGAAAAAATAATAAATTCATAAAAGATAAGTGAAAAGAAAAACAACTGATTCATACATATATATCCTTCACATATGTTAATATATGTGATGAGAGACGAAAAATATAAAAGAAACAAATAAAAGATAAAAGCATAAAAGAAAACAAATGAGAGAAAAAAAGAAAGAAAGAAAAAGCATAAAAGCATAAAAGATAAGTAAAAAAACAATGGGGTGACACATGGCAGAATAGTGTGTATTTTGGCTCTACTCTATATATATATATATACGTATTAAGATTAAGATTAAGATAAGATGTTAAGAAACATGAAATAATTTACCCACGCAGGGGTGGATGAGTTGACATGAGAGGCAACCTTAAAGATCTCATCAACTGGGAGATCAGAGGTTCAAATCCCTTACAAACTCAAGGGAGTTGTAAACCTTGCCTGCACAATATACCGAAATAGGAAATGACGGACCACCACTAGATACTTTATTTAGCAATATATATATATGTGAAATAATCTTTAAAAAAATATATATCAAAAAATATATATCAATTTAATAGTTGATACATGTGAATAATGTTCTTCAATAAGACAAGGCTTGAAATAAAGAATGATAAAACGAGTAGAAAAATTTAGAAATTCACAAAAGGTTGTTGGTGGATCTTTTTGTTCAAGAACCAAACTATATATGGCACACAACTCAGTAATTAAATCCTTGTGGTTGCAGACAAAAGTTCTTTGGAAACTTATAATAGATATCTTCTTTCTTTATGATAGTGGAGTGATTTGATTGTTAGGATTTCTCGAAATTTTCATGAAGTTATTTGCAAATAAATTAGTAAATTATTCGATTCAAAATCATTAATTTTAAAGGTAATTTTTGGCTTCGGAATTTATTCATCTTCCTTTGCTTTATCGCTCTATGAATGGTATATTCATTTTTATAAGTTTCCTTTGGGTTTTTAATGTGTTTTGTTTATTATGGGTCATGCACCTTTTTCTTTTTCTGTTGCCAGACTTTTTTTCTTTCAAGTTCTTTCCGACGAAGGGTTTTTATGAATCACCGGGTTTGTTTGAATAGGTCCCATGTATTTTCTCTCATTTTTGAAGTGGGTTTGTTTATTTGGACAAACTTCATTGTATTTTCTTTTTATTGTTAATATCATGTGTGATGAGTAGATGATAAGGATGTTAAAAGGATACCGATTTAGTAATGGCTAATCAGTAACTGACTATAAAATTTAGTGATTCCAGGGATTGATTCTTGATCAATCAATGAATGACTATGAAATATGGTGACAAACTTTATGGGCATTCTGATTGACTGTAAGTTAATAACTGATTGAGCGAATTAACTATGTTCTATAGTTAATCATTAATTGACTATTTAAAAAAATTTATTAACCATTTAAAAAAAATTATCATTTAATATTTAGTATAGTTAATCACTAATTGACCGAAAAATTATTGATTTTGATTATGATTAATCGGTGATTGACTACGATTAATCAGTGGTTGAGGCATTTTAACTAATTTTTTAAAACTTAGGTCTTTTAACTCATTTTTTAAAATTTGAGCCATTTAGTATGAAACTTATTAAAAAAAAAAAAGGCCATTTAGTTACAAATCCCATTTTAAAAATTATGTTTTTTTTTTTTGGGTAGAAACATCTAGCCTTTGTTTGGAAATTTAAATTCTAACTCAAATTTTTTATCTTAACTTTTATCTTTTTGTGAAAAGTCAACAAAAATTATATCTAGATTGTTGAAAAATCAATTAACTCTAATTTAAAAATTTTAACTCCAACCGTCAAACTAAACAGATCCTTAAAAATAATGTTATTTCTTGAGAAACTGGGTTTTCAACCATCAAAGGGAATTCCGCCGGTTGGTTTCTTAAACTAAGTCTTGCATTTAAACGTAAGAATATATATATATATATATATATATGTGTGTGTGTGGTGTATTTTTCTTTTGATATATATTTTTTAATAGTTGGTTGTCATACGAAACTAAAATTACGAGTAGTATTATTGCTACAATTGGATTGGGTATGGAAAAAATTACGTTATCAAAATAAATATAATATTGTATCTCACATTTCTATATACATTAAAAAAAAAAAAAAAGCAATATGGATACTTATGTAAAATGTTGTTTTTTATTATTCCACAAGTCATTCGAAACCGTGCGAAAAGAATTAGAGACGGTAAATGACAAACTTTGTAACAATAAAACAATAATTTAAAATTAAAAAGAGATCAACTAATGACTATAATCAAGAAATTATTTAAAAAAAAAAAAAAAGCATGAGCATGAATACTGTTGCGTCAAAACATGAATGTCACACTATAAAACTTTGTGCACAGAGCCAGTCGTAAGCTACATATACAAGTATCTCATAGCACAAGTTATACAAGTTGCATAGTAGTACTAACAGTGGTATAAGTCAGTCTTAACAAAAATAAATAAATAACTTGCAATTAAGAGTTCAAAACACTATTAAGAAAACAATTATATAGCAGTTGATCCCTACAAACCAACATTGGATTTGCCTTCAAAAAATAAAGAAATAAATAAAGATAAAAGGCCATTTATACATTTGGCTTCCAATCAGCTTCCAATCAACAATAAACTTCCTGATGCTGAAGTTGCCTGATCAAAGGCGCAAACTGAAAATGTGGTGGGAAACCCGGGGAAACCCGCCACATGTTTCCCGATGCTACAGACCATCGGGAACGAAAAAGCTAGTCAATGTCCTTTGTGACCAAATATTTGTTTATAGATGCTACCATTAAGTGATTGTGTTGGTTATTAACTAACTGACACCTACCTTTTGGCATCATTTAATTACTGCTACTACTACGCTACTGCTATGCTACAACGATAATGCTTTTGACATCATGCTTCCCAAAGCTTCAGAGCATTGGGAATGAAAAATCTAGTCAAAGTCCTTTGACTTTGACCAAATAATGTTTACCGATGCTACCGTTAAGTGGCTGTTGCCATTTAATAACTTACAGAATCCATTTAGGGGTCGGTAAGTTTTGGCATCAATTAACTACTACTACTACTACGCTAACGCTCTTGGCATCATGTTTCCCAATGCTTCAGAGCGTTGGCAATGAAAATTCTAGTCAAAGTCCTCTAACTTGACCAAATAATGTTTACTGACACTACCATTAAGTGGGACAGTTGCCATTTACTAACTTACAGAATCCATTTAGGTGTCGGTAAGTTTTGGCATCACTTAACTACTGCTACTACTATGCTATTGATATGCTACAACACTAAATGCTTTTGGCATCATGTTTCCCAAAGCTTCAAAGCATTGGGAATAATAAAGCTGGTCAAAGTCCTATAACTTTGAACAAATAATGTTTACCGACACTACCTTTATGCGGTAGAGTCGCCCATTAACTAACTTACCGACATACACCATTTAGGTGTCGGTAAGTTTTGGCATCATTTAACTACTGCTATAATACTATGCTAATGCTTTTGGCATCATGTTTCCCAATGCTTCAGAGTGTTGGCAATGAAAACTCTTTCAAAGTCCTCTGACTTTGACCATATAAAGTTTACCGACACCACCATTAAGTGGTAGAGTCGCCATTACTAACTTATTGAATCCTTTTAAGGGTCGGTAAGTTTTGGCATCATTTAACTACTGCTACTACTGCAATAATGTTTTTGCTATTTTTATGCTACTCTTTATAACTACTACTACTACAGCAAATCCTAATATTACAACTACTACTGCAAAGGCTACTGTTACTACTGTGGTAATGCTATTGCTACTGCTACCATGAAAGATACGCTACTTCTATTTCTACGCCACAGTAGAAATTATTGCTACACCTAGTCCTACAACTACTCCTATAATTGCAATTATTGCTACTGAAACTAACTCCTACTTCTACTACTACTACAGCAAATCCTAATATTACAACTACTGCCGCAAAGGCTATTGCTACTACTGTGGTAATGCTATTGCTATTGCTATTGCTACTGCTACCATGACGGATACGCTACTTCTATTTCTACGCTACATTGATACCTAGTCCAACAACTACTCCTATAACTGCAATTATTGCTACTGAAACTAACTCCAACTTGTATTAATATAGCATCTACTAACAAGTACTACTAATTCTACTAATGCTACTACAACTGATACTACTACTAAAGTACTATCTATTGCTACTTCACTACTGCTACAGCTAATAAGTTTGGCATTGGAAAAGATGAAGTGAAATGTGGGGAGCGAGTTACATACCTCTATGCATGGATACTGATAAGTGAATGATTTGAAATTTTTACGACTGCACATAAGCTTGGGATGGTGATTCTACCAAGTTCTCATGGGGGACCTGCCTGCATGCACAAGTGAAAATGCAACTTTAAGTGAATTTCTTTCCCTTTTTCTTTCACGGTAACATCAGCACAAAGCTGATTTTTCAATCTAGAGAGACAAAATAGTCACCTATAAGGAATGTGAGCATAGTTCTGCATCACGATTGCTTCTTCTTCCAAGGCCAATCCTCTGAATCATCCATAAACCTACAAGCAATAAAAGCCATCAAACTCGGTCAAAGACTACTAATATATTTCAGTTAAAAAAAAATGTGTAGTGAAAAGAAGAAAAGGAATTTTCAATTCAAGAGTCTTTGTGGTGAATAAGTCCAAGAGTAATTTCTCTTTGATCCTTTGAAAGCAAACCCGTATGTGCTACGGATAAAAACATCTCTAAATTACTGTATAAAGTGCCAAAAAAAAAAAACAGAGAGAGAGAGAGAGAGAAAGAGAGAGAGCCACAATGCTAACTCAAAAGAAAGAAAGCAATCCACATCTTTGGCCTAAGACTAATAAAGTCAGCAACGAATTTAAAAATTTTCCCACTCTTCAACTATTTCGAATAAATTTTTATTAGTCGAGAGATAAGACTAAACAACTTGAACTTTATGGAACAAAACTTGCTAGAAGGGAGACACAAAACAAAAAGAAAAATGCATGGAAATTATTGAACGGTTAGTCCCCCAGTTTTAGTAATATCTTAAGACTACAATGTACTAGACCAACTTCTTGGTCGAACTTATTATATATATAAAGTGTAAAAGCTTCAATGCAAAAATTGCTAGAGATATTCTTGCCTATGGGGTTTTCAATGGCAAGTATTGATGCTCGAGCATTTGTTTTTATCACAAACAAGGGAAAAGGCTTGGAAGAATCAGAATCACGTCTATAGGATTCTTCTCATCCTATGACCCTGTTCAGACCAAAAAACAATTGTCTGTTCAGACCCAATATATTTTTGCAACATAGCTATAAGATCTCAGTAACCTGATTCCTAGTATACAAATGGAAGCTGGACGAGAAACATCAAGTAAAATTAAGATGAGTTGTTAAAAACAAAGAGAGATTACCAACCTGTCAGACATCTAAAAAAGATGTGAAAAGAAAAGGGAATAAGGAATGTCAATGCAACCAACTCCAAGTGAAGAGCTCCCCAACCAATTTCTCTTCAATCCTTCTAAGCAATCCCGTAGGCGCTACAGACGAAAACACAGCTAGTGTTAGGATCTAAAGTGAGAATTATGTCACATAGGAACTTCTATTTTTATAACCATCTATGACATTTGAATTCTGGTCATAATAAAGTTTCTTAAAAAATAAAAAGGAATGATTAATCACTCGGTTAGCTAGCCATCAGTAGATTATCATTGGATGGCCTTATAACTAGTTATCTCTTGCTCTAAAGGTCTATCTCCCTATGATATGAAAAGACCAAAATAATAATAATAATAATAATAATAATAAAGTTACGTACATTGGAATCTTTGGAGAACTGTTGGAGAAGTTTCCTATTATGTTGTCAACCTACGTGTTTCTAGCCCAAGGTAAAGGACCAAAGTATCAAAAAAAAAAAAAAAAAAAAACAGAGAGATTGAAAACAAAAACCATTGATTTTGGATCCAACAAACTCAAAACACTGGCATCTTCATTAGCCAAATAGACCGAATAAGCCACTTGTCATTGCACCTCGTTCTCCTAACAGAAAGTATAAAGGATCAGGTAACACTTTCAAATTGAGCATTAACGAATCTATCTTAATAGCCCAACGTAAAAGACCAAAAGTATCAAAAAAAAAAAAAAAAAAGATTGAAAACAAATACCATTAAGCCAAATAGACCAAATAAGCCAAGCGACGGGAGTGGCCTTTCATATGGTAGTAACCTCGCCTGACATGCAACTGCCCTGTTAAAGAATTTGACAAAAATCAAATAACAACACGAATTACAAAAAAGTATTCAAATCACGCACGTAAAGTTCTACTAATATGTGTATTTACATATTTGTATGCATGCATGCATGCATGAATGTATGCACGTATGTATGCAAGCCCATATGTATGCATGTATGTATGCTTGTATGCGCATGTGTGTAAGTACATAAACCTAACAAATAATATTATACATATATATATGTATAAATATATGTATATATATATGTATGTGAAAGTAGTTAGAAAAAGGTCGCTTTTTGCTATGGCTGCTTGGATCGTTGTTGAACAACCATCAATAGAGTGCTTTCCTAATCCAAATTCCAACTATATAAGAGGGAGCAAAAAAAAAAAATTTGTCATGACACTCCTAAAATAAAAATAAAATAAAAATTAACTAATTAAAAAATAAAAAATTAAATTAAATTTAAAAATAATGATAATAATAATAATATCTGAACGGAAGGTGAAGAGTGTACGGCTGTAAAGAGAAACTTTTGTATCAAAGCCTTGTGTTATTGGTGCCGGCTACAAAAATGTAACTCTTTTAAAGTCTAGGAACGCTATTTGTAGAGAGTTTGGTTTAATAGGTTTCATCAATATGGAACAGAACAAGAGTGGGAAGAGTTCATACCCTTTCAAGACTCGTGACATCAAGGTCCTTACGCCAAAGCATTAACCCGAAGGGCACAACCTTCATCGCCAGTTGAACATAAGCTGATTTGAGAAGAATTTCCAAAAGAAAAACCATTAAAAATTATTAAAACAGCAGCACAAGCTATTAGTAAAAGGAGAACTATCCTATATAACTGCATAAGAAGAAAAGAAGAAAATTTAACCCGCTTAACTCATTTATGTTGTATTGGCTTATTTTGGAAAAGAGTTTAAGATAAACTTCTCACTACCATTGCTTTAGGAAAATCAAACAAACAAACATAGTATTTAAAATTCAGCTTAAATCTAAGAATACAATTGCGAAGAACATTTGTGAATGATACATGATCTTAATGCCTCTGATCTAGTTGTAACAGAAGTATAAATGATATACTAGCGTTGACTATGCTCAAAAAGACCTACAAACATTTTAATTCAAAAAGCTCCTTAAAAGTGCAGAGTCAAGTAGCAAGTTTAATAAAACATATTATACTGATTACATATTATAAAACAAGCACTAAGTTTGTTTAGTGATTGATGTGACATCATCCTCACTGTACAGTGAAAAGGGCAAGTGTCTCCACTCAAAAAACTGTATGGTCTGGAAAATATCATTTCAACTAATAATCAAACTAAGTGAACAAGACCAAAAGTTTTAGAAGTAGCAATAATAACTGTGACAACATAGTATAGGAGCGTCAATTTATTTAGAAAAACCAGACATGCATTCTTTGTCAAGAGAAAAAGATCATTTCAATCAGGAAACGAACTTTGCACACAAAAGGCATTTGTTGTCTACTGGGATCAGATATATCATGCAAATAGACCCAAGATATTTAATAGTGAAAGAAATACTATACCTGTCTGTCACCATCATTGTGTGAGAAACAACTAAATGCCTCTGCCCCCTCACCACAGCCCATGATTCCCTAAGTCAATTTGAAAAATAATAAAAACCATTAGAGGTAGTAAATGACAACATATTCAACAGTAATGAAAACCTAAATCATAAATTAGGCTATTATCAACAAAACAAATACAAGTAATGAGCAAGAATGTTGTTACGTTGAAAATATTATAGTTACAATATGAAACTTCTTAGTAAAAA
>JAINRI010000269.1:0-24625 GCA_025413485.1 Ficus microcarpa | reverse complement strand
TTTTTTTTTTGTTGCAGAGTTATTGATAAGGTATTTGGATAAACTTTAAACAACAATAAAAAAATAACGGAAAGAGGAAAGACTGAAAAGCTTGGAAAGAGAAAGACTGATTTTGTCATCGCCGGTTAAAGTCCTCCCCTTTTGTTTCCTGGTGTGCAGAGCTCCTGGCAGGGGATGGAGATTTTTTTTTTTTTTTTTTTTTTTTTAAGGAAACGGTATTGAAATATAAACAAAAGCAAAGAAAAATGTGAAAAAAATGAAGGAAAATGAAGAAACATGCTCCCTTAATTGAGGTTTATCTTTCTTACCAAATTCTATGTAATAAAACAAAGCCAACAAATTAAAAAAAAAAAATTTTAAATTCAATCTCACAGAAACCCACAAACAAACACAAGCTGAGAGAGAGGGCCGGGGTGTCACGGGGCTTCAGGGCGAGTGCTCCTCTAAGGCCACGTGCACGTGGCCTTTTGTACATCTCCGTAATCATTCCCACACATTTTGATGGGGTCTTAAAATTGGACACTAGGGTAGTGCCGCTTAAAGGGACTCTACCACATACACTTTTTTCTAATTGCTAAAATTTTCTCTTCTTTATTCATTCAATATAGTCTCTCAACATACTTTTTTTTTTTTTTTTTTTATGATCATCTTAGATTCCCAACTACTATATTTTCATAATATCTTACATGAATAAATTTTTCTTTATACACTTTAAAATTATTCTTCATTTTCATCCACGCACTGATTTTTTTGCTGTATGCTTTCTTTCATTATTTTAAATTTTTATTTTTCATTTTTTACCATACTGAAATAAATCTTTTTTTTTTTTAAATATATCATTACTCAAATGTTATTTTTTCATAACACCACCCAATTAACTTTCTACGTGACTCACTAACTTTTGTCAAATTTCTTACTACTCAAATATTTTCTCCTCAATGATCTTTGAACAATTATTTTCTCCTAATAACACATAATTAATTTTTATTTAACAAATTGATTAAGCAAACCGTGTGTACAATTTGTAAAATAAAAAGAATAAACATATAAACAATAGCTTTGTTTTATTTTTTTATTTTTGACCATTGAATCAAAAGTCAACAATATATATCATGCTGAATTTATCTTCGACCCATCAAAAGGGTAATCTTGTAGATTATCACACATAATCTTCTAAATATCTCTAGAATTACTATGGGTCATCGACAGTCGTTGCACAGGGTTTTCGATCAATGGAGAGTATTCTGGTAGATTACTTTTATTATTTTTTTTTTAATGTCCAATACAAAATGGTCAGCAATCTTGGGCCCCAGTGGTCTGAAGTAATATAGTAGATTACTTTTGATAATCTGCCATGTTATTTTTTATTTTCAACACAAAATAATCAGTCGCCTTCGACTCCGATTACTGGATAGAATTATGATATATTACTTTACAAAATCTAATAGAATTTTTTCCACTACAAACACCAAATGCTAGATGGTCTCGGGTTACCGGTCATCAAAAAGTATTTTGGTAGATTACTAAAGTAATCTGTCATAATATTTTTTTTTTTCAATAAAAAAAAAAAGTCAGCCGTCTCAGGCTCTGGTCACTGGAGTGTAATCTAGTATGTTACTTTCGATAATCTACTTGATTACTTTTATAATTTATCGGATTATTTTATTTTATTTTATTTTTCAAATTCCTGACTCAAGTGGCATTGGTATATTTTTCAAATGTTTTTAAAGAGGAAAATGTAAATTTTAAAGTTTGTTCCAGAGGGTACAGAAATTTCCAACGCCACAGAACGTTAGGAAGATTAGTCAAAGGTGCCAAAAAAGGAGGGAATTAAAAAAGCTAGTACGAGTCTCTCTTATTCCGACCGAAACGATTACCAACACTACCTTGGCGTGGTAATGTTTTAAGTTAGCTTTCGGGAAATTAAGGTGTCATTCATATAGATGTTAATTTTCTTCTAGTGTAATTACGAAATTCTGTCTACTATTTAACATTTAATTTTGCTGAATTAGCCCATGAATTTTATTATTATTATTATTATTATTATTTTTGACAGTGTTGGTCTCTATCACTAAAATTGATGAAAATTTTCTAATCTTTAAGTGCGATAACACATCCCTATCATATAGTAGTTGAAAAGTTTAAAAAGATTTTTATGTTAAGTATTCAATTTTTTAGTTTTTTAAAATTTTGGAATTAAAGAGGACATTTCTACAGTTTGTGTAATTACTTCGTAAAATTTCTTGCGATCATAAAATTGGCACATGATTTTCTATATTAAATTTTAAAAAAAATTCGTTAATTTTGTTGGTAATACTCCTAATTTTGAGTAGAAAATCATGTATCAATATCAAAAAAAAAAAAAAAAAAAAGTGATAGGGTTTTTTTTCCTTCTAAAATATATTAATATTAAAATTAAAACTTTAAAACCCCTACCATTTGTTTTGGATAACGGTAGTAAATGTTGTCAACTCTACTGATATCTAATGTATAATTTTCTTGCGGTGACGCTAGTGTTAATTCTCGACGATGCACAATTTCAATACAGGGACTTCATATCTTCCTTTTCTAACAGGTCACAACTCGCAAGGTTTCTTTCTTATATAAAAATAGGCACTTCAAGTTCAAAAGGGAATAATTAAAAAAGAGACATGAGTTCAATGACACGAGATAAAAGTGACTGCACACAACCTAACATAAATTTCATGCTTGACTCCATCAAATGGTGAAGAGTTCAAATTCCTCATCCCAAATTTCAAAAAAACAAAAAAAAAGATAGAAACACACACAAAATATAAAACACTAATATAATTTATTATTATTATTATTATTATTAACGGTGAAGAGTTTTATTATTATTATTATTATTATTATTAACGGTGAAGAGTTTTATGCTTTTGCTCAACATGGCATGGAGGAGAAAAAAAAAAAAAAAAAAAAAAAAAAAAAAAAAAAAAAAAGATACATTTGTTTTGAAATCAAGGAAGTAATTTGAACTCCAAACCGGAACCATCTAACTTTTCCTTCATAATTAGGGACATTTTCTCCGCCATTTTAGGTGACAAATAATTGACCCAATCTCCCACCTCTCCCTTTCTAAACAACATCTTATTCTCAAAATTCTTAATAGATTTCCCATTTTTGTTGACCTTCAGGTCCTTCAAATTCTGAAAACTACACAGCTCTACTATCTTCTCCACCACTCCACTTGTCTCCTCCTCCAGAGAAAAAGGACATCCCAAGAACTTGGCCAATCTCTTCAAATGGAAAACAGTGTCTTCTTTGAGGCACTCATATGTTAAGAAGAAGAGATTTTCAGCATTCTCTTTGCTCTGCTTCCAATACCCCAACATGTGGTCCCAAAATGGACCGAAACCGATTACCCCTTTGCAACACATATCGAAAGCTTCCTCTAGTGTAAAAGGGGACATGGAGCCTATGAAATGCCATGACGAGATGAAGGTGTCCAAAGGGTTTCTACAAAGATACACAACACGGCAGTTGGACTTCTTAATGGAGTTCGCCAAAGAAGGAAACGGAATATGGGTGCCAAAAACCCTACGTCGACCGGCGTTATACTTGGTGAGGTCGGGAATTTGGTTGTTGGCATAGAGTTTGTACTCAAAGAAAGGGACAAGGTCATGGGGGTTGGAGGAGAGCAAAGGATGGTTGTTTGAGAGCGGGA
The DNA here is from genome assembly GCA_025413485.1 of Ficus microcarpa. Lineage (NCBI taxonomy): Eukaryota > Viridiplantae > Streptophyta > Magnoliopsida > Rosales > Moraceae > Ficus > Ficus microcarpa. The sequence goes on along the minus strand of JAINRI010000269.1, from coordinate 20,940 downwards.
AACGATCGCGATTCACCACGGTGAAAGCCAATGCCTTGAGCCAAGTGGTACCTGATTTTGGCATGGTGGCCAAAATAATGTCATTTTCATACGATTGGAAGTGCTTTTGGAAAGCGACAACGGACTGAATCTCAGCTGGTTGGCACCAAAAGCCTTGGTATTGGTAGAGATGGGAAGTTCGCCATCCGGTCTCTTTGGGAAGAGAGGAAAGCAGTTGCTTGCACTCGTCGGTGATCTGTTCTTCCTTCGCTCAACGCCGTCCTTTGAGTGGCTTTTGGCTAAGCTGTCCATGCCCATGATGTTGGAAATATGGAATTGTTTTGGAAAATGGAGAGATATGTTTGTAGAGTTTTTTGTTTTATTTTATTTATTTATTTTTTTTTTTTTTTTTTGTTGGTGATCAGTTAAATTTGTTGAAGACGGCCAGGCCAATATATAGTGGCCGAAATCATGCACAATTTGTGTCTAGTTACATGAACATGTGAATATGTGCGTGACAAATGGGGACAAGAATAGTTTAGGTGGTGACATTTTTGTCATGGCCGTTGCATTTCATGAGTAGCCAGATAAACTGATCACGTTTCTTTCACTTTCCTATATTGCCGACTGGACCTGGCCATAGATATTTCCCAACGCTGCACTGCTATTTTTTCCTTTCGACAAAAAAATTTGTTGAGAGAGATTTGAAAAAAGTTATTCTACACAGGGACAACTTGAAAAAATGAAAAGTATTTTAAATGAGTCAATTATAAATATGTAAAACTTTTAGGAGAAAAAATAAAAACAAAAAATAAAATAAAAAAGGAGGTAAGCAACTCAACAAAAAAAAAAAAAAAGGAAATCAAAAAAGAAAAAAATGCACAAAAAGACAAAATGAAGAGACCAAATTTTTGAAAAGTGTAAAAAGGTTACTCTCCTTCATATTATAGTTATAGATTATAGATATACACACACTGCAATGGAGACAAAGGACTGTCTTTACTCATACATAGATAGAGTACTACATAAATAGTATATATATAGAGTAATTTTACATCTAACTTCATCATAAGATATAGAGTTCGAATCCATTATTCTAAATTCAAAAAGAATGGTAATAATAGAGTTCAATGGTCAGAATCTACATAAGATAAATGCTATCTTTTAAACTTCCCTTATGAGAGTACATTTACGTTACTAGCTAGTTGATCAGTAGATATAATGTGCTTCAATTGTTTTGTTATTTATATAATCGATGACATGCGCAACACATGAATATTTCATGACACAATTTAGTTCTTGTTGTTATGTTCGTTTTGGCCAAGAAAATGTCTCTTGTTCCAAGATAGTTTTAAGAAAGTCGTTTCGGACGACTTTGGGCAAAGGTGAGGATTAGAGGATGCGTGTCGTGCAGTGGCTGAGTAAGGCACGCTGGTGCACAGACAGTCTGTGGGACACGGCGCATACAATCCGTCACAGGTCTGATCATTGGCAAGGATGTGGTCAAAGACGTCCTCTGAGGCCAGCGTGGAGCGAACTCATGCCTAGAGCAAATTTTGGGATTATCCGAATGCCCATATGCACACGTGGGAATGTGTGTTTATTAGGGCACATGGTGGGGCTTCTAGTTGAATTTTTCTTGAATTGATTTAACATTTTTAACCCCCATTAGAACTCCAAATTGTCATTTTTATCATTTTCACCTAATTTTACCTACAAAATTTAGGAAAAATAATTATTTACGAGGAAATTTGAATAAAAATATCAAGAACATTGCAAAGTTAAAATTGACGAAATATTCATGAAGTTTAAAAGAGATATTTGCATTCTATCACATAATAACTAAAAGGTAAATCATTCGTTTAGTCACTAAGTTTTTACGTTTGTGCAATTTTAGTCTAGTTCTTTATTTTCGTAGGTTGAATGACCCTAAACTATTAAAATCTTGCTATAATAGTTTTTTCATTAATTTTTGGATGGAAGCTATAAGGAATTTGATTAAAAATTGATGCTAACTTACAAAAAATAAAAATAAAAATAAAAAATAAAAAGAACTAATGTAGTAACATTGTTAAGAGGTTAAGGTCACTCTAGATATGGAAAAAAAATAAAAATAAAAATAAAAAAATAAAGAACAGGACCAAAGTTATGCAAACTTAAAAGTTTAGAGACTAACCTAATAATTTTCCTTGACTAAAATTTTTAAAATGTTATTGCTTTTAAGTGTAAATTTTATTTTTAGAAAAGTGTTTTACTTTTTAAGGGTTTTTAATAGGAATAAGGAGGATATTTTATATTTAGTATAATTATTTTGACACATGATTATATATATTAAATTTCAAAAAAATCTTTCATGAATTTTAATATAAGGGACTAAAACTGTCATAATTCAAAAGTTCAAGGACATTTTGTCAAATTAAAAGTTAAACAACCAAAGTGACAACAAGTTCAGGGAGCGAATAAAATACACTTAATTATCCTATATATTTGTCCCCCTTATGTATTCATTTTAGTTTCTGAGTTTATTGTTTAACATGTTCACCTTTTTTAATTAGCTTTATAATGATCCTAATTTTATTACAATTACAGTCTATTGATTAAAATGACTATGATTATTCGGTTTGGTATAATCATATCTTTACGATCTTTTTGAGTTGTTGTTGTTGTTGTTTTTTCAATTCATGAAACATGAAATCCTTGTGGGTGATGTATTGTTTCTGAATTTTGGGTGTGATATGATTTACAAACCTTTATGAGATTTATAGCGATCTTTATTTTTATACTTTATCTTTATTAAGAGTAATTTTGCTTTCCATCCATATGGAGATAAAATCACATGTTTGTAATAAAATAAAAGTATGAATATTTTTAAAACTAAGGTCTAGTATTTAGACATCCACATATTAGTTTCATAATTAACGGGGTATAACTTTTCTATCAAAATATGAAAAACGTTAAAAGTAAAAAAAAAAAAAAAAAAAAAAAAAGGTGGAAAATGGATAGTGGAAGTGGAATGTCTTGTTGGATGTGAACAAAGCTTGCGTTCAGTAATGGTAGTCAAATAGAGTCAATGTCATCGGAATAGAAAAAATGTAGTTGGCATTTAGCGTCGACATATGCCTTGAAACACACAGAGATCCATGTACTTCCAACTTATGTATTATGTATGTGTCAATATTGCTGCATTCTCCTTTTTGTGCCGACAATTACAACATATTGTCACATATATGTAGGAAAAATTTTGTATTCGGTATCGGATATTGTCCAGCACTTATAACTTTCTATTTAGAAACTTATAATAACTGATTAATTTACATTTAACTTTTTGTTTAAAACATTGTAATATAATAACATCCTATTTAAAATCTTGTCCCATAGTATTAGTTGAAAAATATTTTATCAAAATTATTTGATTGATTTGACGTACCAAAAAAATAAAATTACAAATACCGTGATGAAGAGGATATCGAATAACAACCACACCTTATATATACATATTCACACATATAAATCCTTAATTTCACTTTCCACAATGAGAACAGTTACACTTGCATTCCCATGTGATCCTAACTTCTCACCTATTATCTTTTTGTCCAATATGCCCCCAAATATATCCAAAGGCCAATTGTGGACTTCTCCCTATTTTTGTGGGCCTCAAAAAAATTATGTTGTCGACAACAAACTTGTTCACGATGAAAATTCGTAGTTGGATTTAATATCACTACGTTCGAATCTCTCACGATAAACAATAGAATAAATTGCAGAAAAGTAGAGAATATTATTAAAAATTTACAGACGTTCGCAATTGGTTCAATGACTACGTCTTTTTCGGTGTTGGACGTTTTACTGTTTTCATAGAGAGTTACTGAGAAAGCTTTATGCTTCTAAATGCAGAAATTAACGTCGTAAAACTCCAAAGGGAAATCGAACTTTATTTATGGGCTCCCTTTTGTAATTACTAGTTTGTATACGTGCAACACACGTGTTATGTACATATTAAAATAATTAATATTGCAGATTTGATAATTAATATAGATTAATAAAAACTATCAAATGTCTTTAATTTAGTACATATGTACAGATCTAAAGTTTAAAAAAAATTAATATCTAATATTTTTTATAGTGAGTTTTTTGAAAACTAACAGTTCTATGCATATCATAATTTTGCCGCAGGATTCACCAAAAAAAAAAAAAAATGGTGCAGAAGAGCGAAACAACAGCTACCACATTTTTAATAAGAAAATATCAATTTTCTCCAATTCTTGATACACATACATGTTTTAAGGTCTTCTTCATACTTGTGTGCATGAGAGAATTATATCAAACAAAAACGTTTACCTCGGTGTATTTTGTCTTAGAGAGAGAAACAAGTGTTTATATATATAGAGAGAGTGAGAGATTAATGCGTACTGATTACTTAATTAAGGGATTACACGGAGAAGTCTAATTACTTATAAACATATGAATTTCACAAGTAAAAATATGATTCCCGACAGTTTTTCCAAATGACTGAAAACTAAACAAACATCACAACGCACTCTTTTAATATTGTTAGGGTATATTGATTGATAGAGATATTAGCTTTGCATGTATGTATATATAATATGATAATTAATATTGTAATTTGATAATTTTTACTAATATAACGAGATATTGCAATTTTATAATTAATGATGCTACTTTAATTTCAACATTTCCGAAAAATTTTTGTTGTGCAAGAAGAAAAAAGTTGAATATATAGGAACAATCTCGCAAAATTCAATGGAAATTATTTTAAATTTCATTATAGTTATTATTTTAATTATTGAAAGTTGCATAAAAGAAAGTTTTTCAAATACATATTTTATACATGAATTTAAGGAAAACATTTTTTTTTTTTTTTAAGGAAAATGGGAAATACAGTTATGAAGGAACATATTGGGAAAAAAATCTGATGAATTTATGCAGAAATAGAAAAGTAGAAAATAAGAATTAAGAACACCAAAGGGGGGGGGGGGGGGGGGACCAAAAGAAGTAAGGAATTAAAGAAGTTTTGTATTAAAAGAAAAATGAAAAACCAACGGAAAAGGAAAACATAAAAAATAAATAAGTAAAAATAAAAGAAATAAATAAATAAATAAATAAATAAATAAAGAAGCATAAGAGGTGGGTTTTGAATCCATATCCTTTCACAACAAGAGGGACCTAAATCAGACACTTGAGACCATCGAGCCATGGGACCCTGGACAACCAAAAAGAGAGAACTAAAAACGAGTGAATAGTATTTTTTAAGAAAATAATTAAAGTAAAAAGGAGAAATCATAGTGAATAGTATTTTTAAGAAAATAATTAAACTATATAGTAGGATTTAAAATATTTAAAGTATATAGTAAATTTATTAGGTAAATAATAAATTTAATAGGTCATATTTACAGTACCTAAATAAATCATTTACAGGTAAAATTGTTATTTTTTACTATTTATTTTAAATTTTTAAAAAATAACTTGTTATTTATTTCAGTTATTTATGAAAACAATTATTTACTTCTCTCTCTCTCAAAAACAAATGATTATATAAATATAAAAATCTATACATATATAAGAATTTTTTAATTTTTTTGGTCCTTCTATTTTCTTTCTTTCAGCCCAATTTTTTTATTTTTTTTTATTTTTTCATTTTATTCATTTGTTTTTTTGTATTGATATACTTTTTGTATTTTAGTCATTCTATCTTTTGGTCTTTTTTTCATGCCTCATTTTTTTTTAGGTACTTGTTGATTTTTTTTTTCTGGTGAAAACTTTTTTATTTTTTTGGTCCTTCAGTTTTCCTTTTTTTTTCTCTTGGCCCAATTTTTTTATTTTTTCGTTTTAATCCTTTTTTTGCATTGGTATATTTTTAACATTTAATCCTTTTTTTTGGGTATTTTTTTGATGCCTTTCTTTTCTTTTTCTTTTTTATTGAATTTTCAAGTACTTTGTTGATTTTTTTAATCTAATTTTACTTATATATTTTTTCTTATTTAAATAAATTTTCTTAAAACATGTCCAATTCACGTGTTGTAAACTAGTGTATATATAAAAAAGCCTAGGGGGTTTTGCAGGCTTGGGCTTATGGGCATTTAGCTTTTTATGACTTCATCTCCTTCCCCTGCCCTGGCTCTTGGAACATCAAAGGCAATGAGTTCATACCGTGAACGTCCACGATAGTAGGTGTCACAGGGTCAAACTTTTTTCCCAAGTTTTCCGTCCCTATGATGGCCTAAGTCCGCCCACTTAGTCAGCCAATCTCACAATCTCACAATCTCACAATCTCACAAGCAAATCGAACACACACAAATCGAAATCAAGTAAATAATCACGACACAAGCTTTACGGGAAATCTCCCAACCTTTCTATTACTCACTAACAAAAAGGATTACAAAGTCTGCTGCAATGGACGCACACAAAAGCACTATTCTCTGTCCATTTACATTTCACAACTGAGTAATTAAAATTACACAAGGTGGCTGACATCCCCAACCACGTAGGCAATAACTAGGCAATTCTCCGTGCTTGGCTGTGTGGCGTCGCCCCATCGAGCCACTTGGGCCACGCACGCACATTCCTTGGTCTGGGCAAGAACCGCCCACTTGGCGGGCGCACAAACCAGCCACGTAGCCCACTCGCTGAGCCATTTTCGGTCTTGGCTGAAGGCACATGATGAACCTGGTCTCAATCACGGTTCTAGGCGTCGCCAACTGCCATCAAGGTCGTGGATCACGTGTAAGCATTTCTCAGCCCACACCTCCTGATTTCTCGGCCACTGGCTAAACCGCTCGCCCATGACTCCGCAATTCTCGCCCATCAGCGCCCCACACCAATCAACCGCGTCTGGACATGCACCACGCTCACCAGCCCACTTTGCCGCACATCTCGGCCCTTGTCTCAGCCATGCTGGCCCTGAGCTCCGCAAAACTCGCTCGCTTGTCCGAGACCGGCTGGCTAGGCCGCCCAAGCCGAGGCACGCTTGCCTTAGTCTTCCCGCGCGCCTATCTCCTTGCCACCATCATGCTTGTCCGCGAACCACTCGAACAAGTCTTCACCAACCAAGGCCACTCGCCTTGGCTTCGCCACGCCTATGCCGAGGCTTGGTTCCGCTCAGCCCGCGTCGGTCCCCACGCAGGCCGCATGCCACACTAAGAGGGTCTGACAGTAGGGAAGGCCGAAAGGAAAAATATGAGAACCGTCGGCCGACCAAGCGGTGTTGGACGATTTGGTTCACCGACAGATGGCATTGGCAGCTGCCCTCCTACCGTTTCAGTCAGTGCCGCTCGGTTATAATCAGTTCTCGGTTATTATCAGCAACCTTAGTTGACATAATGATAACATCCTACTAGGTTGTTACAGGTATTAATGGTTCTTTTGTTTTAAGTTTTTCTATTCTTTGAGATATTTTCCTTCTTTTTTTTTTTTTTTAATAGGGGTAGAGGATGGCATACCTAAATAAGCTTAAGGGGAAGAAAGTCCCCTGCCCGATAGGGACAACTTGAACCGAAAATCTGTAGTCGAGAGAATAAGCGTCTTACCATTCTGGTTGATTATTTCATTTTTTTATTAAATAAAGAGAGGAAAACTAATGTCAATAAAATCTGACAATTAATCTTAAAAGATATAATGTATTATTTTCAAAATTTTTGTAACGGGAAGCTGGTTTTATAGATATAAATATATATATTTGTAGGCATCATCACATATCACAAGTGGGCATCACAACAGCATTATTATATCCTCTTGTTCGGCATCTTTATTGAAATTCGCCAATGGCCCCTGTGCATGAAATCTACTCAAGCTCACACCATACAAAAGCTACAATGCCAGTGCATAATTTCACCAAGCGGATAACACTTTCTTCACTATATAATATATATATGTATACATATATATATATATATATGAAAAGGTCATGTATCTGATATCGGATATCATCCGACACTTATAATTTTCTGTTTTCAAAATTTTTATAACTAGTTGATTTACATATAACTTCCTATTTAAAACCTTGTCACATGGTTTAAATTGAAAAATATTACATTAGAATCACTTGATTGGTATAACGTACTATAAAAAAAAGTTACAAGTATCATATAAAGAGAAACTATTACCTGGCACCCTACATGTATAATATTTTTGTAACGTTATATATATTATTTGCTACACATCTTTGCATATATATATATGTGTGTGTGTGTGTGTGTGTGTGTGTATGAATATAGCAGCAATGCCCTGAAACATGATCATGATGAATCCCATTCAGTCCTCAGTAGCAGCAACGAGCAAGGACACTGAGTCTGATCAGCAACAAGTAATTGATCTTTCCCAACTACCCAAAACCAAAGGATTTTTAGGTTCTTCAGCCCTTTCTTTGTACCAAGGTTTTTGGTGTCCTTCCAGAATTGTTCCCAACGTGATCTCCTTCCAAACGCAGTTCCGAGCCCGCGACGACGACATCATTCTAGCCTCCAAGCCTAAATCCGGCACCACTTGGCTCAAAGCACTTGTGTTTTCCATCGTCAACCGCACCCGTTACACACCCTCCAACACTCCTTTGCTCGCTTCCAATCCGCATCAACTCGTACCCTTCATCGAGTTCACACTCTTTGCCGATGTACTACAGAAAAATAGGTCATAGTTACGAAGAATTTTCTGAGTAATACTTTCAGCTAGTCATGGAGTTATGTAGATTTTCATTACACAATTGCATTGACGACGTCTTTTTCTTTTTCTTTTTTTCTTTTGGGTTTTCTTGCAGTGCTGTCAAGGTTCCAGATCTAAGCGGCATTCCATCTCCGCGGCTATTTTCCACCCACATTCCCTACTCATCCTTGCCCGTGTCGGTCAAGGACTCAAAATGTCGAATCATGTACATTTGTCGAAACCCTCTTGACGTTATCGTCTCCTCGTGGCATTTTGGGACTCGGGATCGTCCCGACCGTGCTCGCTCAGTGTGGACAAACATGGAGGAATATGTCGACAAGTTTTGCAACGGAGAGGAGGGGTTCGGGCCCTTTTGGGACCATGTGTTGGCTTATTGGAAGGTGAGCTTGGAGAAGCCGGAAAAGGTGTTGTTCTTGAAATATGAAGACATGAAGGAGGAAACTATTTTTCAAGTGAAACGGATTGCTGAGTTCATAGGGTTTCCTTTTTCTGAGGACGAAGAAATCCGAGGAGTTGTCAATGAAATATCTGATCTATGTAGTTTGAGCAGTTTGAAGAATTTAGAAGTGAACAAAAATGGTAAGTTCATGCCAAACTTTGAGAACAGAAGTTATTTTCGGAAAGGAGAAGTCGGCGATTGGGTTAATCATCTTAGCCTTTCCATGGCCGAACGTGTAAGCAAGGTAAGTGAGGAGAAATTAAAGGGTTCTGGTTTAACCTTCAAAATGTCTGGCTAGCTTTAGTTCCAGCTACCTTGAATGGCTGCAGGGATGAATAGTCGGGGAGAAAAACACATCTGTTTGGAAGCGTTTTGAAAATGGTTTTGCTTTGAGTATGAATAAAAATGAGAATGAGAATGGGATTGAAATTTTTTTTCTTTTGAAATTGTGTTTCTATAGAGAAATTGGTTTTGAATAATAATAATTAAATTAAAAATAAAATAAAATAAAATAAAAAAGTAAAGTTGTGGTAGATATGTTTTAGAAAAATATTTATTGAGTATATAAACCTTAGAAAATGAAAACGAAAATGAGCAAATAATTTTATTTCATTTACTTGTTTAATGATCAAATATGAAAACGATTTTTTCTTTTCATTTTTTTTTTTTTTTTTTTTTTACTTTGCGCAAAACAAATGACATTTCAGAACTATTTCAAAAACATTTTTGTCATTTTTGTTGAGGACTGAGATTTATTTTCAGCATGTCCAAATCAATACCAAACAAGGCCTACCATCCCACGTGGGTTTAGCAGTTGCTTCTCTTCTAAGCATCAGTAGATATGGTGGTTATGCTAACTAAAGTTATTGGTATATAGAAAGAGTGTACGAGGCATCAAATGACAATAAAAAAGTGAAATGAAAAGGAAAAGAACCGATGTTTGTCTATGATTTGATACACTTTTTCTTTGTATCGTGTAATGATGTCGGTTTGTGGTCTGTTATGTTTGATTTGTATTTTGAGCAATGTGTATCTCATAGAGTTTGATCCACGTATTTAGTCATTGTTTAATATATAATTTGAGGAATACTAGAAACACTTGCTAATGCACTCTTTAGGGCACTCTAACCTTTAAAAACTGACAAGTGTCCCACTTATTTTTCTCGGAAAAAACCATGTACAACTTTTATTGTGAAGATTATTGTTTAAACTATTTATTATGAAGGGCCACTTAGAAACAACTAACTCTTTAACATAATTTTATATTCCACTTTACAACTTTTTTTTTCCCTTGCTAAATCTCCATAATATATATAAGTACAGTTAAGCATAATTTCACGGTTTCTCTATACTGAAGGGAGAGAGGAAAAAGAAGGGGAAAAAAAAAAAAGCCCCCCCACAAACGGATGTGTTTTTTCTTTTGTAGAGATGTTCTATAAACATGTACTAATGTTCTAAAAAAAAATGTAATGAAAGAATAGTACTTTTTAACTTAATATGTTCGGTTAATTATCAAGATGGAAAAGTGACATAGTCTGATTAGGAAATTTTTCGTCCCTTTTTTTTTTTTTTTCTTTTAAGGAATAGCTTCGGATCTTTTATTATTGCAGGTTTTTGTTATTATTAATTTTTTGGTTTGCTTTGTCAAATTGAAGAAGAAACAATAGTATTTTTTTTAGCTAGTTTAAAAAAAAAAAAAAAAAAAAGAAATGGAAGATTTGTAATGAGCATGTGAAAGGATGTGTGTTTTTTAACTTCTCCTCCTTACTTTTTCCAAAGACAAAAAAAAAAAAGTGTGACACAGGGCACTCTTGGAATTAGAGGGAGTCTAAAAGAGTCGCATAAGTGAGTACAGCTAGGACTCCTCAATTAGTTTTGAAATGCTGACTTTCAAAAACATTGGATTTTAAAATGTTAATCTCTTTGTATTGGTGTCTGGAATATAGGAAAACAAAAATGAATGAAAGGTTTGGATTCTGAAATAGTAAAAAATTTAAGTTGAATTAGAATCTTATTTAGATTCAAAACCATGTGCCGAACAAAGAGACAACAAAGATCCGTTGAAATGAGGATAAGGTGGGGTTATTTTGGGAATTTCAATTAAAATATAAGCCATTTTTCTACCCAAAAACCCAACCATTTACTAGTATTCCCTTCAAAGAGTATTTTCCTTCTTCGTAATAGCACGAATATTCTACGTCAAGAAATGTAATAAATACCCTATTGACAAACTTTGATTTGAATCATCATTTTTATTTTTATTTTTTAAGACATGATCAATAGAGATACTATTTCCTCCCCCACACACACACACACACACACACACACACACACACACAAAAAGATAGAAATACACTACAGTGAAAAACTCCTATTATGTTTTGAAAAAGAAATATAATATATATACAAACACACACACACACATGTATGTACGAATGGTTCCTCCGGTAAAAAGCTCCTACTATGTTTTTAAGGCAAGGTTATCTCGACTTTGGACGTCATGCTCACTAACAGAAAAGCTCATTTTTCTTTCGGTGGTGTGCCAATATCATGTCATGTCGTGCTTATGTCGCACGCGTTGGATATTATGTGGCATGTTCGTGCCGTTTATATTAAAGTCACTAGTCGTACTTTTGGCATGAATTTAACATGGACAAAGCATGGATGTGAAAGGAAGCAACACTTTTTCTCAAACACAATTTATTGGAATAAAAAGGAAGCATCAACCGGAGTTAATCTCTGTAAATAAAGAGTGAATGATCACAAGGTTCAAAGACATCACCATTCTACATTTCAACAGCACCAATTATCGAATCCATGAGCATGCTAATACTGAAGCTGGGATTTGTAAATTTCCTGGCCAGAGGTGGCTGGAGTTATAGGACGGAACCTCATGGAGAACGAATATGGAATGGCGGGAATCAGATACTTGTTGTGAACACAAGGGGACCAGCTATCATCTCCACCCAACCCCATGTGCTTGTGGTCAAGATGAACCTGTGACGACGACATATATTTTCAAGATAGGTAATGAAAAAAAAATTTTACTTTTTCACCCCCTAGCCGCCCTGAAATTCTCCTTTATTGGCAACGTGCCACTTCTTTTCTGATAATTAAACCCGAGTTAAAGAATGTGCCCCCGGGGGGGGGGGGGGGGGGGAGTACAATTTCCGTTAAAAAAAAAAAAAAAAAAAAAAAAAAGGGCCCTGTCATAGATTGCAGTCTTTGCAACAGATTATAAAATTCAAGGGGCTAGTTGCCAAAAATTAATTTTGCAATGACCAAGAAGTTCAGGGGCAGCAGTGAAAACAATCATGGAATTTATATTTTGAAAGAAAGAGAAGAAATTACCTCAATGTTGTCCCCTTTGACGAGATCTTCGTTGTGTGTTGCCTGGTCAAGCTCTGCTGTGTGGTAGTAACTTGCACTCATTTGCATAGGCGGAGAGCTGCCATAGATTGAAGCATAGATTCCAAAACCATTTTTGTTTTGAAAGGTCACCCATCTAACATCGGCTCTCCCAGAACATTCGCTGGGAACAATATAGGGAACATGCATATCATCGATGTTCTTCTCATAGATGTCGACATGGGCGGCAGCTTTTCTGTCTGGATAGCATTCAAATGGCCCTCTTCCATACCATTTTATCTGGTCAACTGATTTTTCCAAATGGAACACAACGCCCACTCGAGGCAAAGGTGGAAGATCCAGTTGTGGTGTTACATTGCAACTCACAATGACATCCCCGGAGCTGTTTATTGTTTGAACCACCTCCACTTTGACTAAAACTTTTTCGCCCTCCCCACCCTTTGAAACACCAAGGAAAACAATGACTATCTGCACAAGATGGTCAGTCACGTTCTGAACAGAACAGCTTTCGGTGATGTAATGAAGGCTATCGAGTTCAGAAGCCTTCCACAATGAGAGGTAACTGTTTGCACCTCCTTTGTCATTATCCGTCGGTGCTCGCCAAAAGCATGGAAATATACCTTTGTTCATCACAAGAACTCCTTCAACCTAATCATTTTTTAACATGTCTTGAGAATCACCATTTTTGTTATATCATACAGTCTCGAGTTCAACAAATATACTCGATAAGTACACTAGAAAAACAGACTGAACAGAGAGGATATCAATAACTATAATGAGCAATTAAGTACTCTCAATTTACATGATAAATCATCCTTACAAAGTTCTTTACTTTTAATGGTTGATTTTAACAATAGAATATTCCGGTGTTCTTTGTCTTTTGTTGTTTTCTCCGTTCCTCTGTAATTGAGTAATCTATCAATGGAAGGAAATTTTCTTTAAAAATCAAAAATCAAAAATCAAAAAACGCAAGATTCAAATATAGACCCCGTGAAGAGGAAATTACTTTTACAGTATAGCTCAACCCTAGGAAAGCCCATAAACAGTAAGCCATTACTGAAACAAGAAATAAAAATTTATAAATAAATAATAAAAATAAAATTCTAGCCAATATTAAATATCTTGATGTGTAACTCCAAGCATATTCCATGTTAACAGAGGATTCACCTCATATGTTTCCTTCAATGTCCCTCTAATAATATTATGACACTATCTAAGTAATAAGATCTTTTAATTAACATGGTATGACAGTGTAGGTAAAAAGAGATTTTTCATTGACGTGTCATGATATAATTGGAGGACATCAACGGGACATAATAAGGGCACACAGAAGCTGAATCCGTTAAAAGAAAGCAACACGCATGAATGCATTGATGCATGCCAGGTATTTGACAAATATAATGAAAGATTTGCCCCACAACTCAATGATTCTGCAAAAAGGGGAGAAATGACTTTTCGGAGATTTTTAATTTTTCAATCAAAGTTGATATATGTGAGACTACCTGTCACAGTATGTAATAACTGCCTTAAATTTGATACACATGAAAACATCTGAAGACCTACATCTAGAAAAGGAAAAACACAGTACTGCCTTAAATTTGATATACATGAAAGCATATGAAGACCTACATCTAGAAAAGGAAAAACACAGTACCTTCCAGCTTTCAATTATTCCGCTTCGAGAATTCAATATTAGCTCCCATGCATTCTCCTTGCTTATTTTAATCACATCCCCAAGTGTTTCAGTAGCAAGGGTTCCATCTTTGGTCTTGATCTCCTGAAACACAAAGCCGATTAAAAACAGTTATTGATACAAAAACATCTGTAAAATTTATGGTTAACATAAACATCGGTGTTGGTAATTGGGAACAGGAAGCTACATGAGGAGCAAGGTTTCCTTTAATAGGTAACTGGACTTGTGTAGATGAGACGACATGACCAGCTTCAACCCAGAGTGTGGAATGCAAAAGCTTGGCAGTTATTGTTATGAAAATCTCCTCTGCTGACAATGAGGACAATAGAGTATACCATGGACATGACTTCCATTCGATACCGTAACTATTCTGGGGTTCAATCACAGGAACAGATAAAATTCCAGATCCAAGTTTAACTCCATCCCCATGAGCAGCCCAACTGAACTCCAATCCGTTTGTTGTTTCATAAAACTGAGTGTTTGTTATCTGCAAAGTCAAATTAAGGAAACAATTATTCACAAACATGAAGCAAAAACTGAAAAAACATGTTAGAAGTACCTTCAGGGCGTCTTCCAGGAATGAAATCTTGATCGGTTGATACAGATACTTGACTTCTGAAAACAATAAAGAGACGAATTATATGACAGCTCATCAATTATGTAGTGCTTAATCTGCATAACAGCTTAAAAAACTACCATGCAGTGCAGGATGAGGAGTTCGGTCCGGCCAAATAAGGCCGTTCAGACAGAAGTTCAAATCATTAGGAATATCTCCGAATTCTCCTCCATATGCCCAATGCTTCCCTTTTTCAGTATCCTTCAGTAGTGCCTATATTGAATGAAAGATTTTATACCATTACATTTCCTCAACAAAACATGGACATTTTGAAACAAGGATAAACAAAAACAATCATATACCAACCTAGTGTGAGTTTTGTTTATGACTTTTTGATTTATCTCAAACAAACAAACAAACGTACAATAATATCTTATGGATTGTGCAAGATGCTAAAATGTTAAAATGTTTGACATGATACTGATAAATCTTCTACATTTAGAAAGGAAAGAGGATTCTCGACCTGATCGACCCAATCCCAGATAAATCCGCCTTGAAGACCAAATGTGTTGTCGATTGCTTCCCAATATTCATGTATATTGCCGTTGCTGTTTCCCATTGCATGAGAATATCTGCAATCTTTCAACCATAAGAATCCTCAATGGTCACGAGGAGCATAGACAAGGGTCTCTTAATCAATTTAAGAAGACACGAGGATAATAATGAAACTCAAACCGCAAATTTCATACTCGCATAATATCAGTGGACGCGTTTCCTCCGGATCATTTGCGATTTTTACAATGTCCCAAACTCGCATGTACATGGGACATACAATATCTGTAGATGATGTTCTGGATCCACCTCCTTCATAGTGTAACACCCGAGAGGGATCCTTTCCTCGAATCCAACCTAAAGTTTACAAACACATAAATGACAGACAATCTAAAGACAATGAAAACAATTTAAAAAATAAATGGAATACGTCAAAAAAATTATTTATAAAAAAATTCAAAGAGAGAGAGAGCAATAGCCCTGAACTACTAAATCGAATAATATCTTGCATCTGCAAATAATTCTTAGATTCATTTGGCACGCTACAGTAATAACAACACACACACACGTCTATAAAGTGGCAACTGATACCGGCTAAAGCTGAATGATTAGGTCCATATCCAGATTCATTTCCCAAGGACCATGAGATGATACAAGTGTGATTCTTGTCTCTCTCCACCATACCGATGACTCGGTCCATCATTGCGTTAGCCCAACTAGGTTCTAGAGTAGGATGCTTCACATGTCCAGAATCATCAAAACCATGTGTCTCGATATTGGCTTCATCTATCATGTACATGCCAAATAGATCACATAGCTCGTACCAACGGGGATGTTGCGGATAATGGCTGTTTCTTACAGCATTGAGATTGTTTTGCTTCATGAGAATCAAGTCCTGAATGCATTATAGTGACTAAAAATGTAAGAGTTTGTAAAAGTGAAGTATGACCTTTGGCTCTAATATGTATTTGGCAATATAATCAGCAATGAAAAACAAATTCAGGGTCACCTTAATCATGCAGGACTCTATGTTTGTCTTCCCCAAACGAGGATGATGTTCATGCCTGTTTACACCTCTTATTATAATTGGACGACCATTCACGAGCAGCTGTTTAGGAGCCTTCGATACTTGCCGGATGCCTACAAGGCATGACTCGCAGTCAATTACATTGCCAGATGCATCCTTGAGGATGACGACAAGCGTGTACAAATTTGGCTGTGGATGAGTACACACAAAAGATGAGACATGGGAATGCAACGTATTATGTTATTTAATAAGAAAAACTTCCTTCTTCGACAGAAAATCAAGTACAAAGGAAAGAAGATGAGGAATCCTCAAAACAAAACAGAACAGAACAGAAAAAGGGAAAAACTCGTACAGAACAGAAAAGAAAAAGAAAATCTAGAAGAATAGCCAAAAAAAAGAAAAAATCCAGACAACAGCCTTCCGTTGGATACCAAAGATAATTAGTGGGTTTATAAGGCATTGGGTCCCCTCCCTTTGAAAACCGGTTTTGCAAGGGTGAGTTCTACTTGTACCTAATAGGTTCCTTACAATTGGCATCAGAGCCAATCCACCCCATCAAACGGTTGCCTTGTGGGCTGGATTAAGATGCATTGCTGAAGCCAGCAAAGCATCGATTCCATTGGCTCGTGTCCATAATGTGGACTGAGTGATTTGGACCAAAGCATCATTACAAACCACAGCTTGCGAGGGGTTTGTAAGAATTTAAAGTTCAAAATTTCTAAAATCCAAGCTTCCTTACTTGCTCTGCAGACCAAAGCCTGGGCGCGTCCAGTTTTCCACTGAGCAAATAACTGTGAAATCCTCGGAGCGGGGTAGATTTGATATTGAGCTTCAGATTAGCAACATTCGATGAGATTAGATCAGCACATGAATCACTCTCGTACCAGCCTTTAGTATCAAATAGTGAGGCTTCTATTGTAAGTCTGGAAAGAACATTGTCTTTTGGTGTTTCTTGGGAGTTGTCTATTATCACTTCAACCTGGGAAATAATTTTAACAAAAGGACATAAGTTGTCTGCCACATAGTGAAATAACATTACTAACAAACACTCAACACATTCCAATTATTCCAAAGATTCGATCGTTTTTTCCATTTATCAATCTGAAGTTCAAGCGTACCAAAAGCACAATCACTAGCAACACACTGAAGACTTTTTGTTTTCCATAAGAAATTTATTTTTTATTACAAAGGAAAGAGGACAAGATGTCCTCCAAAAAGAAAGCAAATGATGATATGAAATTATGAGATACTAAAGAAAGGTAACAAAAAGTACTAGTTGGATACTTGTAAGAGATATACAATCAGATTTTGACATGAATATGAAGATGTGAGTTCTATTTCCAACGTGTAGATGAGGATTGATACTTTGGCATAATATATCCAAACCTCCAAGTTGGGATCGAATTATTGTTCAAAGACGGGAAAACATTTACAGGATGGTTCTTTTATGGCTTTTAATCATGCTGTTATTTAACCCACAACGTCAAAGGAAGATGAATCTGGTAAAAGTTTACTCAGATATAGAAACATCTATATATGCAAATTCGGCAAGCGATCAGACAACCACCATAACATGAGACAACTTCAGCAGGATCAAAAATATGCATACTTTGCGGTTGCAACACTCATTAGAAGCAGAGGAAACTCTTTCATAGATGAATGCACGTTCTGATAAATAATAAAACAAATAGTAAATGCTTACCTCTATGTCCGCATAAGAGAAGTCTTTTGCGAGGTCTGATTTGAAGAAATAGTCTGAGATGAATACCTGCACATCAGTTAGTTTGGTTATGATTGTTAAGAAGTGATCACCAATGATGAGCAAAAAGGTATCAAATTCCCAAGACTTCAACCCAGGATATATCAAATAAAAGAGAGAATATTTACGGAAACAATAAAACAATGAAGAGTAGTTGAAAAAGTCTGCTCATTTCAGTTATAACAAAAAATAGATGGGTATCAAAATAGTAGTATTTCAAACACTGACAGCATCGTCATCATATTCCTCCGTTTCTTTATATTTAGCAAGCTATACTATCTTGCAGAATGTAAATAAACTACAAACCGGTGGCTTGGCTAGAAGAAGCACATCTCGATGAATACCGGATAACCACCAATGGTCTTGGTCTTCAAGGTAAGATCCATCACTCCATCTAAATACTTGAACAGCTAGAACATTCTCACTGTCTGGACCAAATGGACGACAATAGTCGGTGATTTCAAATTCGGCAGGTAGTCTGCTATCCTGACTGACCTAGCACAAAATTGGAGAGTTTGTTAGTTAATGCATCTGATGGGTGAATCACTTTATAGAGCACTTCATAAACTAAAGCAAAACATACTGCACCTGAGCAAATGACAATTACTGTAAACTCACGAAAGTATTTATTTACCTGTATCCTACAAGGATTCCGTTCACCCATGTGAAGAAGGCGGAATCAACAGCTTCAAAGTGCATGAAAATCCTACGACCTGTTAATGTCGTGGGGATACGATTGGTAGGGGTACAAAATATCAAGTGAAGAGATGCACTTAGAAAAATCTTTCTACTTCATATTTATATAGTTTAACAATACATTAACTATTTGAATGTTGTAAGTTCAAATACTTAACAGGAAAAATGGGTAAAAAAATGTATAGAAAAGATGGGGAAAAAAAAATCACAAAGCACCAACAAGAATAGAAATCACCAAATATTATTGATACGCTGTATAAAGTAGGTCATACCCTTCCATTCTTTGGGAATCTTGAAGACTTTTCTGTAGCAGCCAGTAGGGTTCTCCTCGGGGACAAATGGTGGATCAAGAGGAAACGGATACACAATGTTTGTATAGATTGGCCTATCAAACCCATGCATCTGCCAATTTGAAGGAACTGTTACATTAGAGAGAAAATGAGTCAGAAAAATTACAAGTTTTATGTCAAAACTCCGTAATCTTGACATATATATATTTATATGCTTACCTGGCAAAGTTGCCCAATCAAAATCTTGAAATGAATTGTCAAAAAAATTGTCAGGAACCATTTTAGGACTGGAAGCCAAGAAAAATTTCCAATAGCCAGAGAGAGATTTAACAAAAGGCAAATCCTTGACCCAAAAAGCAGCGCTATCGAGAGCTGCATGCACAGCATCATCGTTCCAAACAGCAGAGTTGGCCGCCAAAAAATTAACTTTATTCCGTTCATACCAGTACTTAAGAGATCCTAACGGACAAAACCAAGACTGTATAAGTACGAGAGAAGGCATTGCAATGAAGAATTCAGGGTTAAAAGTTGTTTGAAGATGATTAGTGAAATTTAGTCATTTATGAAAAAAGGCGAGTGGTGGATGAAGACAACAATCACATCACGTCTTCCTGCACCAAGCAAACTCTTCAGATGCTATGCTACATTTCAGTACCAACGATTTTCTCTACAATAGATGTCAACGCTATTTATTATGAAGGCCAATCTATGGTCCACGAAATTTAAGCAAAACCTTTTACTCTTCAATAATTTTACACAATGTCATTTCACATTACAACTATTTGTTACTTTACACTCAGCAGATAGACTTGCTTGAACTTGCTCGACGCAGAAAGCAGAGACCTCGATCCACAAACGTGCTTGCCATCATTTTACAGGATTCTTTCAAAACATTTCTATAATTGTATCAAGTCTATCCTAACTTGTCCCAAGTCCACCTATAAGATATCAAACTTTTAAACGCATAACACTCCATTAAGAGTCTTAGACTATCCATGATTTACTGGTTTAAATCCCAGAGGGAAAAAAAAGAAAAAAAAAAAAAAAGGGGGGCGGATAAATTGTTCATTTAGCCCCTAAACTTTTAAGTTTATGCAACTTCGATTCCTGTTCTTTTTTTTTTTTTTTAGCTTAAATGACCCTAAATTATTAAAATTTTTCTACAGGGGTCCTTTCTGTTAATTTCTTTATGAAATCTATCAATAATTTGATCAAAAAATGCTCACTATGGTATTTGGTCCAAAAATTAACACAAACAACTACTGTAACAACATTTTAAATAATTTGGGGTCACTCTAGCTATGACAACTTAAAAATTTAGGACTATCCTAGCAATTTATCAAAAAAGGAAAAAAAAAAAAAAAACGCAATAATACAACTAGAGAAAACATTGAAATAGTTGCATGACAAACTCATATCCAGAATAAGCAACACGAATAAAACGAAATAACAAACAAAAAACCAAAACAACTATCGAACTCAACCCAAAAACAAATCGACACCCAGGTCAACAATAACAAGATAAGTTTAGAAATTGATGAAAAAAAGAAAAAGGGTTTTTTTTTTTTTTTTTGGCTGAACAAACTTAATACCTTCGAGAGATTCGTGGCAACGCAAAGTGACATGAGGGTCTCTTTTCCGCCACTTGATAAAGGACTGGTCTTCCCACACTTTGTGGCCATTTTCTGATGGAAAAACTAGCTGACCCGTCACAGAACAACTCATCTTCTGTTTGTCGATAAATAAACTTTCGTTTTTTTTTTTTTGGGTACCCAAATGAAACAAAATCAGTCACTCAGACATGAGATGGAAGTAAAAGCTTTAATTTGGGTAATTTTCAATGATAAATGATATAAGAGAGAAAAAGGAGAGAATGGAGTTGGCAAAGGAACTTAGGAATTTATATC
>JAINRI010000268.1:0-24772 GCA_025413485.1 Ficus microcarpa | reverse complement strand
ATACATGCTTAAAACTTGCTTGCATACTTAGCTTGAAAACACAGCGGATTTTTTTTTTTTATACACAAACTATGTACAGCAAATTCAAAACCATTGTTTTTAAGCAAAACATATAACTACTACTTATAAAACTTTTCTTGTCTTTGCAAGTGTGTACCACACAAAATGCGTAGCGGCTCCAATACCACGATTTTACATTTGCTTGACCGCTACTCCCCATTGCATCAAGATCAGCTGACAGGCGACTTACCTACAGCACAAACCTTAAAACAATGAGCTTAAGGCCCAGTAAGTACAACTCCTAGGCCGTAAACAAATAGGCAACAATATAACATTAAACACATAATAACCATTACATAACATATACATAGCATACATAACATACTTAGCATACTTAATTACATAGCATACATAGCATACTTATACTTAGCTTACATATAGCACTCAGCATGCATAGATCATTTTATGCTTCATTATCTTTCATTATACCTTATGGGCCCTTTATCTACGTGTTCGAATCCGGCGCGCGACTAATGAATTGTCTGGGGCGGCCAAACCAATCCAGATCAATCCACAGTCCGACCCGACCTGATGCGGGTGGATCGACACGGTTCTTCTTTTCTTACTTATTCTTTCTTACGTGTGAACATACATTCTTGATGTCATCTTTCTATTTAGCTTCTTGCTTATCTTATCTTAGCATATTACTATACACTTAGCATTTTCCATGATTGCATACATAGCACATATCAAAGAGCATATCAACGAGCCTAATAGTCTAGTCCTATTAGCTTGCGCTGTAGACGGTGTTGTACTTACCGTCTATTCTTAAGTTGTTACGCAGATCCTTGTTCCGGTCTCTGCCGCAGAACTCCTCCTGTTTGATAGAAAGCTGCACATCAGTCTTCGAATCCCTTTCTATCGTATGTTGGTACTAACCAACATCTTTACGGTTTTTCGGCTATATGTCCCCCCTAATAAAAGCTTCTTGTAACCCTAGGGTTTGGTTGGAAAGTCGTTCAATATACTTGGCCCATTTCAGAAAACATTAGGGTTAGGTTGATCACCTACCCGTGGGCGTGTATATGAACTCGTTATCTTGTTGGTCAACCGAAGTCAACCTTTATGTGAGCTAAAGTCAACCTTGTCGGGTCAACTCGGGCCTTGGGGCGAGGCCTGGTAACTCGGGGTCTAAATCCCGGCTACCATGCGTTCTACATTTTTCTTTCAAAACTTAGCTTAAAATTCCTTTGACTTGAAAATCTTAACTTAAAAACTTTTTCATAAAAACTTAACTTAAAACTTAACTTTCTTGACTTGTCCTCTTAAAAATTTGCGTGAATCTTGGCCTAATTTTTCATAAAGTGGTAAGGGGTCGGAAACTGCTTTTGGGACAGTTTCCGTGCTTAAAACAACGTGTTATGTCCGAAAATGATTTTTCCTAAGTTGGTTCTACAAAATTCGGGTACAGGATTATGTTGAACCCTGCACCGTTTTCAGATTTTAGGTTGTAGTTAAAAATCTGTTTTGATTCGGAAAAAGTTTTCTTCACGAAAGTTCTAGTCCTCGAGGAGGTCTAAAACTTTTGTGTTATACACATTTTCAAATTCCTTACCATTTGAAGTCAGTTTTAAATCAAAACCGAACTTAACTTGAAAACTGGGTCTTCTGACCCACCTACGGTTTTTCGCATAAAAGTAAGCCTTTGGAGCCTTATTTTGGCAAAGTGCCCGCGTTACCCCCTAGTAAACACCCTAATCTACAACTTTCGTGTTTTACGTTTTGGCCAATTCGGCCTCTATCTCCAAACTGGGATGTTTTCCCGAGACTGTCCCCAGTGAACCCGAGAGGCAGTTTCGGTTTTTAGTCAAGTTGTTACGACCTAAGACGTTGGTTCTAGCTCGACCGCCCACTGCGGGAGTTAGGTTCAAACATGCAGCGCATCTATCGATCACTCATGGCTAGCCAAGCCAATCTCACGAGCTCATGCAATCCACAAACCCGAGCCTAAATTGCCTAGGGATTGCATGGTTCCACTAACATGCATACACCTAGTCAATCTAACATACTTAGTTCATAAAATTTAAACCATACAAGCATACATAAAATTAATCTATGGGGACATAAAGCCTAGCAAACCCTAGCATGCATTCTAGCATCAAACAAACATAAAATCAAATGCAACCAATTGCAAGCAACCGGCCAAGGCAGCCTTGTGGTCCACCTAACCACTCGGCTAGCCTCCCTCGGCCACACGGCCACCTGCACACACGGCCACCAGCCCACACACGCACAGCCACGCACGCACACACGGCTGTACCAGCCAAGCACCCGGCTGGCCTCACCAGCCCACTCGGCCGCCTGCACACACGCACACACAGCCCACGGCTGGCCAGCCAAGGCACTCGGCCTCCCTAGCACACACCCGGTAAACACACACACAAGCACATAGGGCACAAAATTTAAAACATACACATGGGCTTATGCCCTTACATCCCTTGGCACAAAATACACATAAATCAAGCTTTAAAAGTTAATTTAAAAACTTGAAGAAAACGTTTTAGGGTTTACCTCAATTTGTGTGTTTCGGCCCTTGGGGTTTGGGTTAGCCGAATGGCTCCTAGGCTGTCCCCTTGGTTCAACCTCACGGCTGGCTGCTCCTAGCGCACCTAGCACTCGGCTAAGGGTCCCTAGAGCTGCTCCTCACCTCCCTCGGCCACACAAGGGGCTGCTAGCCAAAGCTGGAAAAATTTTTCCTCTTTCTTCTTCACCACCGAGGTTTGCTTGGAGCAAGATTTGAGCTCCAAAACTTTACTCAAGCTCACCCAAACTCTCTCCTAAGGTTCGGCTAGCTCATCCGAAGCTTAGCCCTCACTTTTCCCTTGAAAGATTTTGGCTTTCACTCGGTTCCCCTGCACCCAAAACTCACGGCCAAGGGCTGAAAACTGCCCAGAAAATTTTTCTCTCCTCTCCCTCGGTTTCCCTAAGCCACCCG
Organism: Ficus microcarpa; assembly: GCA_025413485.1. NCBI lineage: Eukaryota > Viridiplantae > Streptophyta > Magnoliopsida > Rosales > Moraceae > Ficus > Ficus microcarpa. The sequence continues at coordinate 21,777 of JAINRI010000268.1, read as the reverse complement.
AAGCAAGAAGATGAACTTGGCTCTCAAAATTTTCGAACTTGGCTTGGTCTCTCTCTCTCGGATTTTGAGTGGAAATTTGCAAGAGTTTCATTAGCTTTGTGAATAAAATGAATAGAGAGAGATGAGCTATTTATAGAGCTCTTGGACAACTTTGAGAATTTCAACTTTGACCCCTAAATTTTTCAAAAGTTTGGCCTTGTGGAAGGGGTAAAGTGGCCGGCCATTGGAGGGTGCAAGACAACTAAGGATGAGTTGTCTTGGACATGTGTCAAGTGTTGATTGGGCCACCACACCAAGAGGATAAGAACAAACTTTGTTCTTGAAACTTCTTGAACCAAAACTGTGTTTTTGACTGAAAATCTTGAAACGTCGAGTTCAAAAATTTAAATTCCAATACTGTAAATATTATTTTACAGTTTTTGGATTTTTGACATGCCGTCGGGAATTCGGGTCGAAAAATCTTTTTCTCGTTTTCTCAAACCCTTTTTGCCCTATGAACTTAGAAAAATCGCCTGATTTTAAAATCGAGTATCCGAAATCTCATTTTCATTATCTGTTAATAAAAATGAGTTTCGGTAGTCTTTTTGCGTGAAAAACTGATCTTAAAATTCATAACACTCAATTTTGACTATTTTGGTCAAACGTTGACTTTTCGGGTCAACGGTTGACTTTTTGGTCAAAATTTTGACTTTTCATAAAATGATCAGTTTTCACTTCTTATCGTCCGAAATATCAGTTTTGAGTCTGTTTAGGCTATAGAAACCCACAAAACACATCTGAAAGTTCTGGACTGAACTTTTTCATATAATTGCATAAACTGCACATGTTTAATTCTTTACAAAGAATTAGTAGTCATGAAAACCAGATATTACAATCTACCCTCCTTAAAAATTTTCGTCCTCGAAAATTAGAACAATTCTGGGTAGTCCTTCTTCATCGCATCCTCTGGCTCCCATGTTGCTTCTTCTACCTTATGGTTTCGCCACAAAACTTTAACCATAGGTATAACTCTATTCCTCAAGACCTTGTTTTCTCTGTCGAGGATTCTAACAGGCTTTTCTTCATAGGTCAAATTGGTCTGAACCTCTACTGGTTCTTGGCTGAGCACATGAGAAGGATCTGGAATGTACTTCTTCAGCATGGAAACGTGAAAAACGTCGTGCATTGAGGCTAATTCTGGCGGTAAAGCAAGCCTATACGCGACTTTTCCAATCCTCTCAAGAATCTTAAATGGCCCTGTGTACCTCGGACTTAGTTTTCCCTTCTTTCCGAACCGCATTACTCCTTTCATTGGAGCAATTTTGATGAAAACGGCATCACCAACCTGGAACTCTAGCGGCCTTCGGCGTTTATCTGCGTAGCTCTTCTGTCGGCTAAAAGCTATATCCAGTCTTTCTTTAATCTTCTTAATGTCCTCGGAGGTCTTTTCTATAAATCGGTGGTCTGCAGCTGCTTCTGTCCGACTTCTTGCCAATGAATCGGCGATCTACACTTCCTTCCATACAGTGCTTCGAACGGAGCCATCCCTATCGAGGCATGATAGCTGTTATTGTAGGAGAATTCTATTAATGGCAGCTTTTCATCCCAATTCCCCTTGAATTCTAGAACGCATGACCTCAACATGTCTTCTAAAGTCTGTATGGTTCTTTCGGATTGTCCGTCGGTTTGGGGGTGAAAGGCAGTACTAAACTTTAGTCTTGTCCCCATTGCAGCGTGAACGCTCATCCAAAACCGCGACGTGAAACGCCCATCACGATCAGAAATGATCGATTTTGGGATTCCGTGATATCTGACAACTTGAGCCACATAAATTCCTGCTAATTTCTCCACGGAGTGTGTGGCTCTAATCGCAATAAAGTGCGCCGATTTGGTCAGTCGGTCTACAATGACCCAAATCGTATCGTTTCCACTCGAGGTTCTGGGTAATCCGACGATAAAATCCATCGTAATTTGCTCCCATTTCCATTCCGGAAGTTCGATCTTCTGTAACTCTCCTCCTGGAAGTCGGTGTTCGGCCTTAACTTTCTGACAAGTCAGGCACTTTGACACATATTCTGCTACCTGGTTCTTCATATTTGGCCACCAGTAGGTCTCTTTAAGATCCTTGTACATCTTGGAAGCTCCTGGATGTACCGAATATGGTGTTTGGTGTGCCTCTGACATTATCCGTTCCTTCAAATTCTTCACGTCAGGAACGCAGATTCTTCCTCTAAAATGGAGTATACCATCATTCGAGGTCTTGAATTCATTGCCCTTCTCACTAAACAGTCTGGCCTTTAGTAGTGAGGAGTCATTTTCTTGATGCGCTTTGATGACATTTAACAGATCCGACTTGAGAACAAGCGAAGATAACCTCCCCGCTATCAGTTCGATGTTGAAATCCATAATTTCCTTTTGCAAAGGCTTAGGAAGTGCTCCAATGGACATCAGCATGCCTACTGACTTCCGACTTAGTGCATCTGCCACCCTGTTTGCCTTCCCAGGATGGTATAGGATTTCACAATCATAGTCCTTCACCAGTTCTAACCACCGTCTTTGTCTCATATTTAACTCCTTTTGAGTAAAAATATATTTGAGACTCTGGTGGTCAGTGTAGATCTCACACTTGTTCCCATACAAGTAGTGTCTCCATATCTTGAGGGCGAAGACTACAGCGGCTAATTCCAAGTCGTGGGTAGGGTAGTTCCTCTCATGGTTCTTCAACTGTCGGGAAGCATAGGCCACTACCCTCCCGTTCTGCATCAATACCGCTCCAAGTCCGTTCTTGGAGGCGTCACTGTATATCACAAAATTTCCTGCTTCGACATCAGGAATAATCAGCACAGGCGCGCTTGTCAGTTTCCTCTTAAGCTCTTGGAAATTCTCCTGACATTTCTGGGTCCACTCGTACTTCTTCTCCTTCCGAGTGAGAGCTGTAAGAGGTGCTGCTATCTTGGAGAATCCTTCTACGAATCTTCTGTAGTATCCTGCTAACCCGAGGAAACTTCTGACTTCCGTAACATTCCTGGGTGCTGGCCACGAGCTAACTGCTTCCACCTTAGTTGGATCTACAGAGATTCCTTTCTTCGTCACAACGTGCCCCAAGAAATGAACTTTCTTCAGCCAAAATTCACACTTCGTGAATTTGGCATATAGCTGATGCTGTATCAACATCTCCATTACTTGCCTCAGGTGCTGCTCATGTTCTTGGACCTTGAGTAAATCAGGATGTCGTCGATAAACACGATTACAAACTTATCCAAGTAATCCCTGAATACTCGGTTCATCAGGTCCATAAATGCAGCTGGGGCATTCGTTAGTCCAAAGGGCATCACCAGAAACTCATAGTGCCCATACCGAGTCCTGAAGGCTGTCTTCGAGACGTCTGACTCCTTAATCCGGAGTTGATGATAGCCTGAGCGTAGATCGATCTTTGAGAAGACTGTGGCTCCTCTGAGCTGGTCGAACAGGTCATCTATCCTCGGGAGAGGATATTTATTCTTGATGGTGATCTTGTTCAACTCTCTGTAGTCTATGCACATCCGCAAAGATCCGTCCTTTTTCTTTACGAACAGGACCGGTGCTCCCCAAGGAGAGTGGCTTTGCTTGATGAACCCTTTGTCCAACAACTCCTGTAGTTGCACTTGCAGCTCCCTGAGCTCGGCGGGTGCCATTCTGTATGGAGCTTTTGATACCGGGGCAGCTCCGGGTACCAACTCAATTTCAAAAGAAATCTCCCGCTCTGGAGGCAATCCTGGCAATTCTTCTGGGAATACGTCCACATATTCCCAGATAATGGGAACATCTCCTGGCGTCAGTTTCCTTTCTTGACCCTTATCCACCATGTTAGCTAAATATCCTTGACACCCATTAGCTAACATTTTCCAAGCCTTTATGGCTGACACCATCTTGGTGGTGGAATTTCTGGGCTGACCCTGAAAGTTGAACTCATCCTTCCCGTCGGGACTAAACGAGATACGGCGTCTTCGGCAGTTGATCCTAGCGTTATATTTCCCCAAAAAGTCCATCCCCAAGATCACATCGAAATCGTGAAGTTTGATTGCGATGAGATCTGCAATTAATTCTCTGCCATTTATTCTGATGGGAACATTTTGGATCCAGAAGTTGGACCACAAAATTTCACCGGATGGTAAAGAAGCATTGAAAGGTTGTTTTACTATCTTAACACTGCTTCCTAGCTTCTTGGCAAACTCTAGGGAAATAAACGAATGTGTAGCGCCGGAATCAAACAGTGCAATGACATCATAGGTGGTGATAGAGATCTGACCTGTCACCACATGCGATGTCCCGGCTTCCGCATCTCCCTTTGTATAGGCATAGATCCGGGCTAGTGGTTCTGGCGCTTCAATTCTGCCCTGGATCACTGCTGGTCCTTCCAGCCTAGCTTGTACCGCATGAATCTGCCTCTGGTTGGAGTTTCGGTTTTGGTACTGCTGCTGCTGATTCTGATACTGGGGTTGAGGGTTTTGATTGTTTTGAGGGCAGTTCTTAGCAAAATGTCCCTCTTTGCCACAAAGGTAGCAAGCGTTTGACCCCTTTCTGCATACACCGGGGTGCTTCTTTCCGCAGGTGTCACAGGTAGGGTATGTGACATTATTACCATCGTTGTCCCTGTTATTCTTCTTCTGCGGATTGTTCTTTTGTTGTCCCTGGCCACTGAAGTTTCCCTTTCTTTTGTTCTTCCCAAATTGCTTGGGACTTTGGCCAGAGCCGCTTGCTTGACCTTTGGTGTTTGCTTCTGTGCCCTGGCGGGGTTGGTTAGTCTTGGCAGCAGCTTTTTCCTCCTTCCGGGCCTTGAAAATCTGGTTTCTTGCTTCCTTATCCTTGTTGATCCAGTATTCAGCCCTGACTGCTCTGCTGACACAATCTGACACCGTTTCTGGCGGGCTGTTGCCAGTGCTGACCAGCTTGGCTATATCTGTTCGAAACATTATCATCATCATTCGAACCTTCTCCTCTTCATTGGGTACCAGTTTAGGGCATAGACGGGCTAACTGTTCAAACCTCTTAACCGCGTCCATTACTGATAGTGATCCCTGCCGGAAGTTCGTGAATTCATCCTGCTGAACGGCGAGGACTTCCCTGTTGTAATACATTGTCCGGAACTCGTGGACAAACTCCTGCCATGTCATGGTCATCACATCCCGGCGTGCTTCAACCGTTGTCCACCAGTGCCTTGCATCCTTTTTTAGCGCAAAGGAGGCACATAGAACCTTTTCCTGCTCTGTAAGCCTCATGAAGTTCAGAATAACCTGAATATCAATCAGCCAATTGTCTGCAGCTATCGGGTCGGTCGGTCCCTCAAACTCAGGAGCTTTCATACGCCTGAAGCGCTCATATAGCATGTCTTCTCGGACTGCTGGTGGGTTTGCCGGTATGGCAGCTGGTGCCGCTGGAACTTCTACGGGTTGAGGCGCTGCTGGCTGGGCCTCTGGCTGCACATTTACATTTGGTACCGGGGGTACCACTGGCTGTACTGGCGGAACCGGTTGTGGTGCCGCTTGAACTTGCGGAGCTTGATTCATCCGCTCCAACTGTTCTCTAAACCTTGTAATCTCTTGCTGCTGCTCTTGCAGCTGCCGTTGTAAATCCATCATTAACGTGATCATATCCGGCTGTGGCGGATCTTCAGGTGCATCAGCAGATGTGGTTCCTCTCGTACGAACCATCTTTATAATCCTAATATAGGAAAAAGAAGTATTAACAATATTCTTTCTTCCCATAACAATTTCAACATATCATCTTATCATGCATAACATCCATGACATCACATAAACATACATATCATAGCATAACATATACATACTTAATATAACATACATACATACTTAACATATCATGACATCATAACATATCATCTTGTCATATATCCCGTGATACGCACGGTCCCTTTGAGTACAAAAGCAAGGGTACATATCATGTCAAAAGTACATACTGTACAAAATATATACTGTCTTATATACAACATAATGTACATATTTTTACATAAAACGGACAGAGTTTCGGATGGAAGTGGCTACCACTTGCCATCCTACAAATATATACAATCAAAATAACCGAATACAAAAACTATACACACGGTCCTAGCAAAAGAAAATACAAGGTAGACCTAATCTACTCAATGTCGTCAACGGCGCTGACCGAGGTATCGGAATCTGAAAGCACAATCACCGGGTCAGGTACATCCTCGTCGGGAAACTCCTCCGGATCACCCCACTCCTCCGGGTCATCCCATACCTCGTAGGCTGCATCACCATCGTCCATCCCGCCCTCGTCATCGCTCGACAGGACGATGACGGGTGGATCCTCATGCGCTGGCGGCTCAATCGGGACGACATCGTCATCGGAGTCATCGTCCGCATCCATCGGCTCTGCATCGGCTGGAGCAGGTGCATCTGGTACCGGGTCCTCCTCTAGTGGCCCTACCTCATACTGGGGATCATCCTGCTCATCGTCATCTACTGGATCCTGGGCCTCAGGTATAAGCTCAGCAGCTGGCTCGGCCTGAGCCTTCTCCTCGGCCGCTAAAATGTCATCATAGAAACTACCGATAACCATCTGATCAGCCGGCGTCGGTACGAACCGCTGGATGTGCTGTGGTATCCCTCTCCTCATGAGTAACAATGCCTGTAACTCATGATCGGCCATCTCCTGCGGAATATGAGGGAGCATCATCTCCTGGAACCGCAAACAGTAGTGGCTCATAGCCTCTCCTGGATATGCATGCCAGTCCTGAGACAGCCTCTGATAACGAGCCTGCCTCATGTCTCTGTAGATCATGGGATCGCGCATCGGCTTTCCCGGTCCCCTGGCAGGTAGTGGTCCATAGCGCGCCATAACTACTGCACGAAAGTGTGCCCACGTGCGGTTAGGTAGCTGCGGCTCTCCTAGCGTGGCCCACCACATCCTGGCGTCTCCGCTCAGGCATCTGCTGGCTAGCGTGACCTGCAGGTGCTCCTCAATGTGGCACATAGCGAACGTTTGCTCCATATCATGGAGCCACGTCCCTATGGACATCGACCGTCGGCTGCTGTCAAAGTATGAAGGCTGCGAGCGGTAGAAGGCTACCACTGCGTCTCGATCCCTCTTGATCTGTACTGGATCCATAGCGCCGCGTCTATTCCACACAACAGCACATAAACCATAAAGCACATACATAAAACAATACATAAGCAAATAAATCTAGACTTACTTGCAATGGTGGAGGCGATGTCAGGCAATTGTAAAATCGTGTCGCGAGGAAACCGCTCTGATACCAACTCTTGTAACGCCCCACCTAGCGTAGGCCGTTACCTTTACTTACATTCATACATACATGCTTAAAACTTGCTTGCATACTTAGCTTGAAAACACAGCGGATTTTTTTTTTTTTATACACAAACTATGTACACAAATTCAAAACATTGTTTTTAAGCAAAAACATATAACTACTACTTATAAAACTTTTCTTGTCTTTTGCAAGTGTGTACCACACAAAATGCGTAGCGGCTCCAATACCACGATTTTACATTTCCTTGACCGCTACTCCCCATTGCATCAAGATCAGCTGACAGGCGACTTACCTACAGCACAAACTTAAAACAATGAGCTTAAGGCCCAGTAAGTACAACTCCTAGGCCGTAAAACAAATAGGCAACAATATAACATTAAACACATAATAACCATTACATAACATATACATAGCATACATAACATACTTAGCATACTTAACATACATAGCATACATAGCATACTTATACTTAGCTTACATATAGCACTCAGCATGTATAGATCATTTTATGCTTCATTATCTTTCATTATACCTTATGGGCCCTTTATCTACGTGTTCGAATCCGGCGCGCGACTAATGAATTGTCTGGGGCGGCCAAACCAAATCCAGATCAATCCACAGTCCGACCCGACCTGATGCGGGTGGATCGACACGGTTCTTCTTTTCTTACTTATTCTTTCTTACGTGTGAACATACATTCTTGATGTCATCTTTCTATTTAGCTTCTTGCTTATCTTATCTTAGCATATTACTATACACTTAGCATTTTCCATGATTGCATACATAGCACATATCAAAGAGCATATCAACGAGCCTAATAGTCTAGTCCTATTAGCTTGCGCTGTAGACGGTGTTGTACTTACCGTCTATTCTTTGAGTTGTTACGCAGATCCTTGTTCCGGTCTCTGCCGCAGAACTCCTCCTGTTTGATAGAAAGCTGCACATCAGTCTTCGAATCCCTTTCTATCGTATGTTGGTACTAACCAACATCTTTACGGTTTTTCGGCTATATGTCCCCCCTAATAAAAGCTTCTTGTAACCCTTAGGGTTTGGTTGGAAAGTCGTTCAATATACTTGGCCCATTTCAGAAAACATTAGGGTTAGGTTGATCACCTACCCGTGGGCGTGTATATGAACTCGTTATCTTGTTGGTCAACCGAAGTCAACCTTTATGTGAGCTAAAGTCAACCTTGTCGGGTCAACTCGGGGCCTTGGGGCGAGGCCTGGTAACTCGGGGTCTAAATCCCGGCTACCATGCGTTCTACATTTTTCTTTCAAAACTTAGCTTAAAATTCCTTTGACTTGAAAATCTTAACTTAAAAACTTTTTCATAAAAACTTAACTTAAAACTTAACTTTCTTGACTTGTCCTCTTAAAAATTTGCGTGAATCTTGGCCTAATTTTTCATAAAGTGGTAAGGGGTCGGAAACTGCTTTTGGGACAGTTTCCGTGCTTAAAACAACGTGTTATGTCCGAAAATGATTTTTCCTAAGTTGGTTCTACAAAATTCGGGTACAGGATTATGTTGAACCCTGCACCGTTTTCAGATTTTAGGTTGTAGTTAAAAATCTGTTTTGATTCGGAAAAAGTTTTCTTCACGAAAGTTCTAGTCCTCGAGGAGGTCTAAAACTTTCGTGTTATACACATTTTCAAATTCCTTACCATTTGAAGTCAGTTTTAAATCAAAACCGAACTTAACTTGAAAACTGGGTCTTCTGACCCACCTACGGTTTTTCGCATAAAAGTAGGCCTTTGGAGCCTTATTTTGGCAAAGTGCCCGCGTAACCCCCTAGTAAACACCCTAATCTACAACTTTCGTGTTTTACGTTTTGGCCAATTCGGCCTCTATCTCCAAACTGGGATGTTTTCCCGAGACTGTCCCCAGTGAACCCGAGAGGCAGTTTCGGTTTCTAGTCAAGTTGTTACGGCCTAAGACGTTGGTTCTAGCTCGACCGCCCACTGCGGGAGTTAGGTTCAAACATGCAGCGCATCTATCGATCACTCATGGCTAGCCAAGCCAATCTCACGAGCTCATGCAATCCACAAACCCGAGCCTAAATTGCCTAGGGATTGCATGGTTCCACTAACATGCATACACCTAGTCAATCTAACATACTTAGTTCATAAAATTTAAACCATACAAGCATACATAAAATTAATCTATGGGGACATAAAGCCTAGCAAACCCTAGCATGCATTCTAGCATCAAACAAACATAAAATCAAATGCAACCAATTGCAAGCAACCGGCCAAGGCAGCCTTGTGGTCCACCTAACCACTCGGCTAGCCTCCCTCGGCCACACGGCCACCTGCACACACGGCCACCAGCCCACACACGCACAGCCACGCACGCACACACGGCTGTACCAGCCAAGCACCCGGCTGGCCTCACCAGCCCACTCGGCCGCCTGCACACACGCACACACAGCCCACGGCTGGCCAGCCAAGGCACTCGGCCTCCCTAGCACACACCCGGTAAACACACACACAAGCACATAGGGCACAAAATTTAAAACATACACATGGGCTTATGCCCTTACATCCCTTGGCACAAAATACACATAAATCAAGCTTTAAAAGTTAATTTAAAAACTTGAAGAAAACGTTTTAGGGTTTACCTCAATTTGTGTGTTTCGGCCCTTGGGGTTTGGGTTAGCCGAATGGCTCCTAGGCTGTCCCCTTGGTTCAACCTCACGGCTGGCTGCTCCTAGCGCACCTAGCACTCGGCTAAGGGTCCCTAGAGCTGCTCCTCACCTCCCTCGGCCACACAAGGGGCTGCTAGCCAAAGCTGGAAAAATTTTTCCTCTTTCTTCTTCACCACCCGAGGTTTGCTTGGAGCTAGATTTGAGCTCCAAAACTTTACTCAAGCTCACCCAAACTCTCTCCTAAGGTTCGGCTAGCTCATCCGAAGCTTAGCCCTCACTTTTCCCTTGAAAGATTTTGGCTTTCACTCGGTTCCCCTGCACCCAAAACTCACGGCCAAGGGCTGAAAACTGCCCAGAAAATTTTTCTCTCCTCTCCCTCGGTTTCCCTAAGCCACCCGAAGCAAGAAGATGAACTTGGCTCTCAAAATTTTCGAACTTGGCTTGGTCTCTCTCTCTCGGATTTTGAGTGGAAATTTTGCAAGAGTTTCACTAGCTTTGTGAATAAAATGAATAGAGAGAGATGAGCTATTTATAGAGCTCTTGGACAACTTTGAGAATTTCAACTTTGACCCCTAAATTTTTCAAAAGTTTGGCCTTGTGGAAGGGGTAAAGTGGCCGGCCATTGGAGGGTGCAAGACAACTAAGGATGAGTTGTCTTGGACATGTGTCAAGTGTTGATTGGGCCACCACACCAAGAGGATAAGAACAAACTTTGTTCTTGAAACTTCTTGAACCAAAACTGTGTTTTTGACTGAAAATCTTGAAACGTCGAGTTCAAAAATTTAAATTCCAATACTGTAAATATTATTTTACAGTTTTTGGATTTTTGACATGCCGTCGGGAATTCGGGTCGAAAAATCTTTTTCTCGTTTTCTCAAACCCTTTTTGCCCTATGAACTTAGAAAAATCGCCTGATTTTAAAATCGAGTATCCGAAATCTCATTTTCATTATCTGTTAATAAAAATGAGTTTCGGTAGTCTTTTTGCGTGAAAAACTGATCTTAAAATTCATAACACTCAATTTTGACTATTTTGGTCAAACGTTGACTTTTCGGGTCAATGGTTGACTTTTTGGTCAAAATTTTGACTTTTCATAAAATGATCAGTTTTCACTTCTTATCGTCCGAAATATCAGTTTTGAGTCTGTTTAGGCTATAGAAACCCACAAAACACATCTGAAAGTTCTGGACTGAACTTTTTCATATAATTGCATAAACTGCACATGTTTAATTCTTTACAAAGAATTAGTAGTCATGAAAACCAGATATTACACTTACTGACTTACTTATTCTTACTATTAGTGAACATACATTCTGTTGTCACCTTTTTAATTCTATTATGTCTTACCTTAGCATAATAATCATATACTTAACATATTTATATTGCATACATGTTATCTAACACATAGCACATAACACATCATAGACATCTAGTAATATATACTAGTAGCTTATGCTGTAGACGGTGTTGTACTTACCGTCTATCCGTGTGTCGCTTGGCTTACTCCTCTTCGAGCTTTAATTGCAGAATCCCTCCTGCTCGATCGAAGGACGTACATGAGATTTCTAATCTAATTCATGTGGGTCTTAGGTGATATGTCCCCCTAAACATTAAAACCATGCATACATAGAGGGTGACTACCTTAGTAGTCTTATAGATCATAAATCGTGATCTAAAAAGATACGTTGGATATCCATTCTATACACTTAGCCCACATATAAACATGTCGGGTTAGATTAACACCAACCCTTGGGCTTCGATTAACATCTTATAGGTCAACCAAGGTTAACCCTTTTGATTACTAACGTTAATCCCTATTCGGCTTGCATTAGGATTTTGGGAACTAAGTCCCGATAACTCGGGTATAATTTCCCGGTTATCATGCGTCTTAACGTTCTTTGAAAACTCTAACTTAAAAATCCCTTTTTCATAAAAAGACTTAGCTTTTAAAACTTAGTCTTATCAACTTTTTCGTAAAAATTCGTAAATCTTGGCTTATAATTTCATAAAATATTTGGGGGTCGGAAACTGCTTTTGGGACAGTTTCCATACTTGAAACAACGTGTTTTGTTCGAAAAACGTTTTACCTAATAGGGTTCTATAAAATCTTGCACAGAAATTCTTTGATTCCTGCGCAGTTTTGACATTTCATTTTATAGTTAAAAATCCCTTTTGAATTTGAAAATGTTTTCTTCACAAAAGTTCTAGCCCTCGAAGAGTTCTAAAACTTTCGTGTTTTGTAAAATTTCTGATTCTGTACCGATTGGTACCAGTTTTTAATCGAAAACGAGGTTAACTTTGAAATCCGAGTCTCACAGACCTCTTACGGGTTTTCTTGTAAAAGTAGGCTGTTGGAGCCTTATTTTGGAAAACTGGCCACGATGGCCGCTAGGAAACATCCTAGTCTACAACTTTCGTGTTTTAAGTTTTTGCCCATTCGGCCTCTAAAGGCCTGTAATCCGTGTTTTACTGAAACTGCTCCCTGGAACCCGAGAGCTAGTTTTGGCTCTTACATTTATTTTTACGTCCTAAGTCGCGGGTTCTAACTCGACCGCCCACATCGGGAGATAGTCAACATGCATGCAGCGCATCTAACGTCCCTTAACCTCATCATACAGCCCATGTGATCTTGCAACCCAAAATTTCCGAACTCACTATCCTAGGGTTGCATATCCTCTAGCTTAACATACATCACACCAATCATGCATTTAGCTCATAAAAACATAACATACATGCATAATTCTACTTAACCTAATTTGGGGACATATGACCTAAATCAAAACCCTAACATGCCATTCTAGCAAACCAATCACATAGCATAATTTATGAGCATAAAATTAAACCAAACCACACCTAGAATCTACCTAATCAAGCACTAAGCACACATGCACATCTAAGGCAGCCAATAAACCATACATAGGAGCTTATGCTCTTACAAAAATTTTGCATAAAAATACACATAAATCACATGCTTAAAACTCATTTAAACTTGACAAAAAAGCTTTTTAAAATTTTACCTCACAAGAAGTGACTTTCGGCTAGGGTTTGGGGTACCCGAAAAAAAAAACTACTTGCACCAAGGACTCCAAGGGTTCGGCTGCTCACCCTACACGCACCAAAAATCAAATTTTTGGCTCCCTTTTGGTCTCCTCTCCTTGCTCGGTCACTCTAGGGTTTCTAGCCCCAAAACTGAAATTTTTTCCCTCTTTTCTCACACAAACCCGAGGGCTGCTTGGAGCAAGAATCAAGCTCCAAAACTTTGATCAAAACTCACTCTTTTGCTCACTAAGCAAACCCGAATCTCTAACCCTAATTTTTACCCCAAAATTTGGTTTTTCTCTTGTGTTTCCCCTGCTTCAAACCCACGGCAACAAGGGCTGCAAGGGCTGCAGAAAATTTTTCCTTTTCTTCCACTCGGTTTCTAGACTACCCGAAGCAAGATTGATTGGCTTGGACTTGAAAAATTTTCTGATCTCACTCTCCCTTTTCTCTCGGATTTTTGAGCTGGAAAATGGCAAGAACTTGGCTGCATTTTTTGATTAAAATGAATAGAAACCACTTCTATTTATAGGCCAAGAATCAAGCTTTCAAAATCCCATTTTGACCCCAAAATTTTCAAATTTTTGGGCTTGTGGCATGCTAGGTGTCCGGAGCAAGGGGGAGTGCAAGACAACTCATGGTGAGTTGGCATAGTCCACATGTCTCCTTGCTATTGGTCCAACACACCTCTCATAGAATAAAATAATATTTCTTTTTGAGATATCTTAAAAATTTAGGGCTTTGTTTGGATAAAAACTTTGAAACTTTGATTGTAAAAATTTAAATTCCAATATTGTAATTATTATTTTACAGTTTGGATTTTTTCATATTTACAGTAAAAAAAAATCGGATCGAAAGTCTTTTCTCAAATCCTTCTGCCTCGTGACCTAATGTGGCGTGCTTGATTTTTCTAAGGTGGTTTTAGTTTCTAACTGTCATAAAAATTAGTTCCTGCATTATTTTTCATAAAATGCAGATCTTAAAATTCCTCTGTCATAATTTTGGCCATTTTGGTCAAACTTTGACTTTTCGGTCAACAGTTGACTTTTCCGGTCAAAATTTTGACTTTTGTAGAATCGAGTCGATTTCACTTCTTTTTGTTCAAAAAGGCTATTTGCTTCTTCGAACAGTCATTTTTTAGTTTTATTAAGCTATTAAAACTCATAACACACATTAGAGCTCTGAACTAAGCTTTTTCATGAAATTGCATGTACTATTTACATTCAATTCATTACAAAACTAGTTACATGAAAAACTAGATCTCACAAGGGCTGCTAGAGCTGCCAGAAAAATTTTCCTTTCTCCCCCCTCGGTTCCTAGCCTACCCGAAGCAAAGATGGTGGATTGAACTTGAAAAATTTTTCTGATCTCTCTCCCTTCTATCTCTCGGCTGTTTGTGCTGAAAAATTGCAAGAACTTAGTTGCATTTTTGAATTAAAATGAATAGAAACCACTTCTATTTATAGGCCAAGAATCAAGCTTTCAAAATCTCATTTTGACCCCAAAATTTTCAAAATTTTGGACCTTTGGCATGCTAGGTGTCCGGAGCTAGGGGGAGTGCAAGACAACTCATAGTGAGTTGGCATAGTCCACATGTCATCTTGCTATTGGTCCAACACACCTCACATGGAATAAAATAATAATTTCTTTTTAAGATATCTTAAATTTTAGGGCTTTATTTAATGAAAAACCTTGAAACTTTGATTGTAAAAATTTAAATTCCAATACTGTAATTATTATTTTACAGTTTGGATTTTTCATATTTACAGTCAAAAAAATCGGATCGAAGATATTTTCTCAAATCCTTCTGCCTCATGACCTAATGTGGCGTGCTTGATTTTTCTAAGGTGGTTTTAGTTTTTAACAGTCATAAAAATTAGTTCCTGCATTATTTTTCATAAAACGCATATCTTAAAATTCCTTCGTCACAATTTTGACCAGTTTGGTCAAACTTTGACTTTTCGGTCAACGGTTGACTTTTTCGGTCAAAATTTTGACTTTTGTAAAATCGAGTAGATTTCACTCCTTTTTGTTCAAAAAGGCTATTTGCTTCTTCGAACAGTCATTTTTGAGTTTTATTAAGCTATAAAAACTCATAACACACATTAGAGCTCTAAAATAAGCTTTTTCATGAAATTGTATGTACTATTTACATTCAATTCTTTACAAAAGCTAGTTACATGAAAAACTAGATCTCACAATCTACCCTCCTTAAAAATTTTCGTCCTCGAAAATTAAAACAACTCGGGGTAGCTCTTCTTCATTGCATCCTCTAGTTCCCATGTTGCTTCCTCAACGCTATGGTTTCGCCACAAAACCTTGACCATAGGAATAATTCTATTCCTTAAGACCTTATTTTCTCTATCGAGAATTCGTACAGGCTTTTCTTCGTAGGTTAAATCCGTCTGAACCTCCACTGGTTCTTGGCTGAGCACGTGGGAAGGATCTGGAACATACTTCTTAAGCATCGAGACATGGAAAACATCGTGCATGGAAGCTAATTCTGGCGGCAAGGCGAGCTTATACGCAACTTTTCCAATCCTCTTAAGGATTTCAAATGGTCCCGTATACCGTGGACTAAGTTTTCTTTTCTTGCCAAACCGCATTACTCCCTTCATAGGAGCAATTTTGATGAAAACAGCATCACCAACTTGGAATTCTAATGGTCGTCGACACTTGTCCGCATAGCTTTTCTGTCGGCTAAAGGCTACGTCGAGTCTCTGTTTGATCTTCTTAATATCCTCGGAGGTCTTTTCGATGAAGTCCGTCGTTTGCAACTGTTTTTGGCCGACTTCTTGCCAGTGAACAGGCGATCTACACTTTCGTCCATACAACGCTTCAAATGGAGCCATTCCAATTGAGGCATGATAGCTGTTGTTGTAGGAAAATTCGATCAGTGGTAGCTTTTCATCCCGATTTCCCTTGAAATCCAGGACGCACGATCTCAACATATCCTCCAAGGTCTGGATAGTTCTTTCTGACTGACCATCCGTTTGGGGGTGAAATGCTGTGCTAAACTTTAATCTTGACCCCATGGCAGCGTGTACGCTCATCCAAAATCGTGAAGTGAAACGCCCATCGCGGTCCGAAATGATTGATTTTGGAATTCCATGTAGTCTGACGATTTGAGCTACGTAAATTTGTGCCAATCTTTCCACTGAGTGGGTAGCTTTAATCGCAACGAAGTGGGCTGATTTGGTCAAACGATCTACTACGACCCAAATCGTGTCGTTTCCACTCGTAGTTCTGGGCAGTCCGACTACAAAATCCATTGTAATCTGCTCCCATTTCCACTCCGGAAGTTCTATCTTCTGTAATTCTCCTCCCGGATGCCGGTGTTCAGCCTTAACTTTTTGACAAGTCAGGCATTTTGACACAAATTCTGCCACCTGATTCTTCATGTTCGGCCACCAGTAGGTCTCCCTGAGATCCTTGTACATCTTGGTAGCTCCTGGATGTACGGAGTATGGCGTTTGGTGTGCCTCTGTCATTATTCGTTCCTTCAAACCCTTCGCGTTTGGAACACAAATCCTCCCTTTAAAGTGAAGTATACCATCATCGGAAGTCTTGAACTCTGTGCCCTTCTCACTAAACAAACGAGCCTTTAGCAATGAAGAGTCATTTTCTTGGTGAGCCTTAATGAAGTCTAGCAGATCAGACTTAAAGGTAAGCGAAGATAACCTTCCTGTTATTACTTCTATGTTGAAATCAGCGATCTCCTTCTGTAGAGGCTTAGGAAGTGCTTCAATGGACATCAGCGTGGCTACTGACTTCCTACTTAATGCGTCTGCTACCCTGTTGGCCTTTCCAGGGTGGTATAGGATTTCACAATCATAATCCTTTACGAGTTCCAACCACCGTCTTTGCCTCATATTTAACTCCTTCTGAGTAAAAATATACTTGAGACTCTGATGGTCGGTGTAGATTTCGCATTTATTCCCATACAAATAGTGCCTCCATATCTTGAGTGCGAAGACCACTGCTGCTAACTCCATATCATGAGTAGGGTAGTTCCTTTCATGATTCTTCAATTGTCGCGACGCGTAGGCTACTACCTTCCCATTCTGCATCAAGACAGCTCCTAATCCATTTTTAGAAGCGTCACTGTAAATCACAAAATTTCCTGCTTCTACATCAGGAATTATCAGCACAGGTGCGCTTGTCAATTTCCTCTTAAGCTCCTGGAAATTTTCTTCACATTTCTGAGTCCACTCGTACTTCTTCTCCTTCCGAGTGAGAGTTGTAAGAGGTGCTGCTATCTTTGAAAATCCTTCGACGAATCTTCTATAATACCCGGCTAATCCAAGGAAACTTCTAATCTCTGTGACGTTCCTGGGTGCTGGCCACGAGCTAACTGCTTCCACTTTTGTTGGGTCTACAGAAATTCCTTCTTTTGTCACCACATGCCCCAAAAAGTGAACTTTTTCTAGCCAAAATTCACATTTCGTGAATTTAGCGTACAGCTGGTGTTGTCTCAACATTTCCAGTACTAGCTCAAATGATGCTCATGCTCCTCCTGGGACCTCGAGTATATCAGAATATCATCAATGAAGACGATCACGAATTTGTCCAGGAAGTCTTTAAACACTCTGTTCATTAAATCCATGAAGGCAGCTGGGGCATTGGTTAGCCCAAAGAGCATGACCAAGAATTCGTAGTGCCCATAACGCGTTCTGAAAGCTGTCTTGGACACATCTGACTCCTTGATCCGAAGTTGATGATAGCCTGATCGCAAGTCAATCTTCGAAAATACTATCGCTCCCCTAAGCTGGTCGAACAGATCATCTATCCTTGGGAGAGGATATTTATTCTTAATCGTGATCTTGTTCAACTCTCGGTAATCGATGCACATACGTAGCGATCCATCCTTCTTCTTAACGAACAAGACAGGTGCTCCCCACGGAGAGTGGCTCTGCTTGATAAACCCCTTATCCAAAAGCTCTTGTAGCTGTACTTGAAGCTCCCTGAGTTCTGCAGGTGCCATTCTGTACGGTGCCTTCGATACCGGTGCATTTCCTGGTAGTAGCTCGATTTCGAACGAGATCTCACGTTCTGGCGGCAGTCCTGGTAATTCTTCTGGAAACACGTCCACATATTCCCTGATGATGGGAACGTCTTCTGGCATCAACTCCTTTTCTTGCTTCTTATCCACCATGTTAGCTAAATACCCTTGACATCCACTAGCTAAAATCTTCCAGGCTCTTACAGCTGATACAAGCTTAGTGGTGGAATTCCGAGGTTGCCCATGGAAGTTAAACTCATCCTTCTCGCCTAGGTTGAACGTTATCCGGCGTCTTCGGCAGTCAATCCTAGCGTCGTATCTGCCTAAGAAATCCATCCCCAAGATTACATCGAAATCATGGAGTTTGATTACGATGAGATCTGCAACTAATTCTCTGCCATTGATGATAACAGGAACATTTTGGATCCAGGAATTGGACCACAAAATTTCACCAGATGGTAAAGAAGCACTGAAGGGTTGTCCTATCCTATTAACACTGTCTCCTAACTTCTGAGCAAATTCCAAGGATATGAACGAATGCGTAGCGCCAGAATCGAATAGTGCAATCACATCATAAGTGGCGATAGAAATCTGACCTGTCATCACATGTGATGTTCCGGCTTCTGCATCTCCCTTCGTATAAGCATAGATCCTGGCTTGGGGTTCTGGGGCTTATAGTCTGCCTAATACTGTCGCAGGTCCTTCCAGTCTAGCTTGTACTGCGTGTATTTGCCGTTGGTTGGAGTTGCGATTCTGATACTGTGGCTGCGGGTTCTGGTACTGCGGTTGCGGGTTATTCTGAGGGCAATTCTTCGCAAAATGTCCCTCTTTACCACAGATGTAGCAAGCATTGGATCCCTTCCTACAGACTCCTGGGTGTTTCTTCCCACAAGTCTCACATGTAGGGTAAGTGACATTGTTGCCATCATTTCCCCGGTTGCTCTTCTTTTGTTGGAAATTTTTCTGTTGTCCCTGATTATTAAAATTCCCCTTCCGTTTGTTCTTCCCAGACTGCTTGGGACTCTGACCGGGGTTGCTTGCTTGTCCTCTGGTATTCGCTTCCGTATTCTGACGAGGTTGTGTCGACTTTGCAGCAGTCTTTTCCTCCTTTCTGGACTTAAAAATTTGGGCTCTAGCCTCTTTGTCCCGATTAATCCAGTATTCTGCTCTAACGGCTCTGCTAACGCAGTCTGACACTGTTTCCGGTGGACTACTGCCAGCACTGACTTGCTTTGCAATGTCTGTTCAGAACATCCTCATCATTAGTCGCACCTTCTCCTCTTCATTAGGTACCAGTTTTGGACACAAGCGAGCCAGTTGCTCGAATCTTCTGATTGCGTCCACAACTGTCATAGATCCCTGTCGGAAATTTGTAAACTCGTCCTGTTGTACAGCAAGGACTTCTCGGTTGTAGTACATTGAGCGGAATTCATACTCAAAGTCTCGCCAGGACATAGCTGTAACGTCTCTCCGCATCTGTACTGTAATCCACCAATGTCTAGCATCCTTCTTGAGAGCGAAGGAAGCGCACAGTACCTTCTCCTGCTCTGTAAGCCTCATGAAATCCAAGATAACCTGGATATCAATGAGCCAATTATCTGCGGCCATTGGATCTGTAGGCCCCTCAAACTCTGGTGCCTTCATCCGTCTGAAACGTTCATACAGTAAATCTTCACGTATCACTGGCGGATTCGCTTGCATGGCAGCTGGTGCCATCGGAACTTCAGCGTACTGAGGGACTTCTTGTTGCACCCCTGGCTGAACATTAGGTACCTGAGGTACCACTGGGGGAACTGGCTGTGGAGCTTCTTGGGCTGGTGGTGCTGGATTCATCCGTTCTAACTGTTCACGGAATCTAGCCATTTCTTGTTGTTGCTGCAGCATTTGCTGTTGCAAATTCGTCATTAGAGTCACTAGGTCCGGCTGGGGCGGATCTGCGGCTGCGTTTCCCCGTGTCCATACCATGCTTATATTCCTACTATCGGAAACAGATATTATCATAAGCTAGTAAACTTATCATACATTCCATTCATACCATCACATCAGCATACATATCATATCATAACATAATAACATAATAACTTTATCATACTGCATTCATACTTAACATAACATGTAACATCATAACATAACTTTCCATATATCCCGTGATCACACGGTCTCTTTTTGTACAATAAGCAAAAGTACATCATCGTATCAACATACATACTTTACATACTTCAAAATACATCATACTGTACATATTTACATATTTACGGTCAGAACTTCGGATGAAAGTGTCTAACACTTTCTCATCCTACATATATGTACAACCTAATATCCGAATAACATATACTATAATAGTCCTAACAAAAGAAAAAAAACGCGATGTCGGCCCTAATCTAATCTGTGTCGTCGAGGGTACTCGCGGACGTGTCTGTATGAGAAAGTACTACTACGGGTGCAGGTGCGTCATCATCCGCTATCTCATAGGGATCATCAAGTCGAAACTCCTCAGGATCATCCTCGTCATCCATATCATCCTCATCGTCACTAGAGATGTCGACAACGGGAGGGTCTTCCTGCTCCGGTGGATCTATCGGTATGACATCATCGTCTGAGGCATCCTCCGCGTCCATCGGGTCCTCGGCCTCTTGGGCAGGCATCTCAGGTACTGGCTCCTCGGGTCCCACCTCGTACTGCGGATCCTCGGGCCCTACCTCATACTGCGGATCCTCATCTCCAGCGTCATCAGCAACGGGATCCTGGGCCTCATCTGCATGATCAGCGGCAGGTACGGTCTGGGCTATCGTCTCTGCTGCTAGTATGTCATCGGTGAAGCTACCAACGGTCATCTCACGGCGGGGTGATGGAACGGACTGTCTGATGTGTGTCGGTACTCCGTTCCGTAGGAGCATCAACGCCTGTAACTCGGGCTCTGGTATATCCTGGGGAATATAAGGAAGCATCGTCTCCTGGAATCTCCAACAGTAGTGGACCATAGTCTCCCCTGGATAGGCATGCCAATCCTGTGACATCATCTGATAGCGAGTAAGTCGCATGTCCCTATATATCGCAGGATCACGCATCGGCTCATCAGCTCCTCGTGCCGGAAGTGGCCCATATCGGCTCATCACGGTTGCACGAAAGTGTGCCCAAGTACGGCTAGGTAGCTGCGGCTCTCCTAATGTAACCCACCATATCCTAGCATCACCAATCAGACATCGGCTGGCTAGGGTGACCTGTAAGTGCTCCTCGATGTGACACATCGTGAAGATCTGTTCCATATCATGTAGCCATATGCTAATCGATACTGATCGCCTGGTGCTATCGAAGTACTGAGGCTGCGATCGGTAAAAAGAAACTACAGCATTCCGATCCCTCTTCACTTGCGTCGTGTCCATGATACCGCGTCTATATCACGTAATATAACCATAAACACTATTGCATATAAACCATATAGCATATAAGAAAGAAATCTAAACTTACTTGCAATGATGGAGGCGATGTCAGGCAACTGTGAATTCGTGTCGCAAGGGAACCGCTCTGATACCAACTCTTGTAACGACCCACCTAGCGTAGGCCGTTACCATACTTGCTAACATACATTCATAATATAAACTTATTTACAGTGATTGAAAACACAGCGGAAATTTTTTTTTTTTTTTTATAGCATTCA
The DNA here is from genome assembly GCA_025413485.1 of Ficus microcarpa. Lineage (NCBI taxonomy): Eukaryota > Viridiplantae > Streptophyta > Magnoliopsida > Rosales > Moraceae > Ficus > Ficus microcarpa. The sequence continues at coordinate 163 of JAINRI010000268.1, read as the reverse complement.
CAAAACACTATAAACATAAAGTAATACTGTTTTGCGTACGAGTATATTAATTACCAGTTAATATAAAATATTTCATAATTTACATAAAACCACAAAACTCGTAGCGATACCCATTATCCACTCATTCACAGTCCCTTGGCTCGCTACTCCATCTTGCATCATT
>JAINRI010000266.1:0-24961 GCA_025413485.1 Ficus microcarpa | reverse complement strand
TTTTTTCCGTCTCTGTATTGTTGTAAAAGATTTTTAAAAAAATTTGAGTTACAATTTCCACATGCTATGATGATCTCCATTCAAGTATGTAATAATCCATATACCAGATTTTTGTTTAGTTTGGTGTATGTTGCTGATTATCATATTATTGACAGCATCTGTTAAAGAACTATTATAGATTGTTCAACCATCTTGGCTGTTGCCATGAATGTTTGGAATGTGTTTTTTTGATCCCCTAAAATTTAGTAAAATATTTTTTCTTTTCACTATTCTCTCTTTCTTTTCACTCTTCTCTGCTTCTTTCTTCTGTCGTTTTTTGTGCCGCCCATTGTGTGGTGCCTTTCTCTCTCTCTCTATTCTAGCTCTTTCTCTCTCTATACTGCTCTCTCTTTCTTTTCTCTCTTCTCTGTTTCTTTGTTTTGCCGCTGATTGTGTGCAGCCGAAGAGCATTCTTATAAAAGAATGAATGGGAAGCAGGCCTCTCTTAGCCTTTTCTCTCTCTATTGCTTTCTTTTTCTCTTCTTTTTGTTCAAGTCTCTCTTTACTGGTTTTTTTTTTCCCTATTCTCTGCCTTCCCCGTCACCCCTCCTCCTCCAACTTCCCCCCCCCCCTTTTTTTTTGTTACCCTTTTTTTATTCTTTGCTGCTCTTCCCTCTCTACTTTGGTTAATAATATCTATAACTTATTTTCTTTCCTATTTTCTGCCTTCCCTGTCACTCCTCCTCCTCCGACTTCCCTTTTTTTTTTTTGTTACCGTTTTTTTTTATTTTCTGCTGCTCTTCCCTCTCTACTTCTACTTTGGTTAATAATATCTATAACTTGTTTTCTTTCCTATTCTCTGCCTTCCCCGTCACTCTTCCTCCTCCAACTTCCCTTTTTTTTTTTTTTGTTACCGTTTTTTTTATTTTCTGCTGCTCTTCCCTCTCTACTTTAGTTAACAATATCTATAACTTATTTTGTCTTCCCTTTTTATTTAAAGACATTCCTAGACATTTTACTTGGTAGTTGCCAAAGATTAGGTTGAATTGTATTTTAATTATTCTTTAACAGAATTCTTAACTATAGAAGAGATCTGAGCATGTCACAAATATTTAATAAAAATTTTTGTAATATTTTTTGTAGTATATATACATATGTTATGTTACTTATGTAGATTAGTATATATTAATAAAAATTAAATATTCTGTTTAATATATAATGTGTATGTTGTGTTATTATTATAATTTTTGTTTTGTTTTTTGTTTTATAATTTTCCCGTCTTCTTATAGTATGTATTGCCCGGGGATTTTTTTTTTTTTCCTTCTGCCTATTACATTGTTGTAATATTTAAGTTTGTAATAATAATTGTTGTATTTCAATATTTTTATAATTGTAAATTATTGTAATCATATATGTATTCTTTAGATTCTTTTATTATCAAATTTTGCCATGTAACAACATATTTTTATGTTTTATCAATTTTTTTTGTTTGAACTTAGATTAAACAAATTAATTGCTAATATTAAATAAAGAGAACTTAGTATATTTATTGTTTTTATTGGACAGATTTAAATTTTATTCCAAGCAAAAAAATTGCATTAAAAAAAATAAAGAGTGGTAAATAATATGTTCATAAATTAAACATGTTTAATATTGTATGGTAAATTTATTATTTAGTATTTTTTTTGTTTAAATATCATAATTGATCATAATAGATGACCATAATTTATTTATTATTTATTTTATAAAATATAAATCATTATAAATAAAACAAAAAAAAATCTTAGTATAGAACATTTTAATCAATTATGTAGTAAAAATACATAAAATTTAATCAATAAAAACTAAAACTATAATTATCCGTACAGATAGTAGCCAAAACTATAAAGAATGCAGTGAAAAAAAAATTTAATGGTTATGATTATTAACAAAGTTAAATATTGTTAATTAAATTAATAAACATAATTTTTTAAGAAAAATAATACAACATAAGCCTTTATAAATAACATTTAAATAATTTTAATTATAAAAAGGAAAGTAATGATTTATTTATTTATTTTAAATAATACAAATTTAAATAACCATAGACCGTACAAATAATTGCTAAAACAATTAATAATATAATGAAAAAAAAGTAATTGTTATAATTATTAACATAATTAAATATTGTTAATCGAATTAATAAACATAATTTTTTTTACAAAAATAATACAACATAAACCTTCATAAATCGCACTTAAATAAATTTAATTATAAAAAAAACAAGCAATAATTTGTTCATTCATTTTAAAATATATAAAATAAAACAACATAAATAATAAATATACAAAATTGAAAAAATATTAAATTAAAAGAAATTTATAACTGAGAAAAATTAACCAATTTAACATAGTTAAATAATTTCTTTAATTGATTAATATAATTTTTAATAAAATAATATCACACATATCTAAATAAAATTTCAACAAGTTCAATCATAAAATTAATAATAATATTTTTCCATTTACTTTTAATTATAATTACATTATTTTATAATTTAGAATAATAGCAAATATTATTTACTTACAACAACTTTAAACGCCTTTTTTTTCCTTTAACAAAAATCATAATGTTTTGTTTAACTTTTTTTCTCTATGTCTGTAATTTTTTTTTATCTATGATATTTATGTTTTGACAATATTTGATATTGTTGTTGTTATATATTATATTAAAAAATACAAAATTAAGAACTATGAAGAGAAAAATCTAAAAAGATCCCAATAGTTCAAAATATTCAAAATTTCAAAAAAAGCGAAATTATAAAAATGATCATGAAGCATCTACATCAACAAATATACATTTTCAAAATAATCATTTGGAAAAATTAGATACAGAATTTATAATTGGTGTTCGAGCTAGATCTATTCGATTATTGTCAAGTTATAACATTGGCAGAGAAACACCGAATTCATTTTCGGACGATCATAGTTTACCATCATTTCAAGAGAGTAATTTCTTTATCCTTTTTTTCCTTTTTTATGATTATAAATTTAAAGAAAATTTTGTACTAACTTTTTTTTTTTTTACATAAATTTTTTACTAAGATTTAAATAATGAATATATTGATATTGGAGATTGTAATTGTGTATGTCAATATTGTGGAGCATTATTTTGGAAAAATGAACAAACACAAAATACTTATCCACCAAAAAATTTTTTATGTTGTCAAAATGGGAAAATTATGATACCATTAAAGAAAAAGACACCACCAATTTTAAATGAATTATTAGATTATTATTGAGGGCCTTTAAGTGTAAATTTCAGAAAAATATTAGACATTATAATTCTATATTTGCTTTTACTTCATTTGGAGCAAATATTCAATCAGACATTAATAATTCATCGGGTCCATATATTTTTAAAATTAATGGACAAGTTTACCACCTTATTGGATCTTTACTTCCAATTAATAATAATCCTCCAAAATTCGCACAATTATATATTTATGATACAGAAAATGAAATTCAAAATAGAATAAGAGCATTTTCAAATAACAATAATTTAAATAATTTAAATGAGATTATCATTCAAAAATTAATGACAATGTTAGATGAAACAAATAAATTAGTTAAACTTTTCAGAAGTGTCAGAGATATTTATAAAACTAATGAGATACCATCAATGAAACTAAGATTAATTGAAAGACGACAAGGAGATAGTACACAATATGATTTACCAACTTCAATAGACATAGGTGGTTTAATTGTTGGAGATTTTGGTTTATATGAAAAAGGTAGAGATATTATTATTCATAGTCAAACTGGAGACTTACAAAGAATCAATAAACACAATGCATCTTATATGGCATTACAATATTCATTATTATTTCCTTATGAAGAAGATGGATATAGAATTGATATAGAATGGAATCCAAATTTTGTTGATAAACAACCACGTAGAAATCGAATATCAATGAGATCATTTTATGCTTTTCAATTTCAACAACGATTAAATGAAGGAAATACATTATTTAAAAGTGGACGACAATTTCAACAGTATATTGTATATAGTTATGCTTCTACTGAAGAAGATCGTTTAGATTACATTAAAAAAAAAATCAAAATAATTTAAGATCTGAAATTTATAAAGGTATTCAAGATGCTATAATAAGAGGCGATACAGATGCAGCAGCAATAGGAAAAAGAATTATTTTACTATCATCTTACACAGGAAGTCCAAGATATATGATTCAAAATTATCAAGATGCAATGGCAATTTTGTAGACAATATGGAAATCCTGATATATTTTTAACATTTACATGTAATCCTAAATGGCCAGAAATCAAAATAACTTTAAATATAATCCCAGGACAAAAATCTGAAGACAGACCAGATATTATAAGTCGAATATTCAAAATAAAATTAAATCATTTATTAAATACAATAAAATCAGGTGATATTTTTGGAATTATAATAGCAGGTAAGTTAATTTATATTATATAATAAAAAAATAAACTATGAATTTTTACTATAATATTTTATTGTAATAAAATGAAAAAACTAACATTATTATTCTATTTTTGTTTTTGTTTTTTTCCCATTGTTTTTTTTTCCTTTTTTTTTTTTTTAGATCTATATGTGGTGGAATTTCAAAAACGTGGTTTGCCTCATTGTCATATGTTGTTTTGGCTACATCCTGAACATAAATATCACAATGCTACACAAATAGACAAATATATTTCTGCTGAAATTCCAGATCCAATAAAAGATCCAATAGGTTATAAAATTATAACCGAATATATGATACACGGACCATATGGATATGCAAAAAAAAATGCACCATGTATGAAAAATTCTAAATGTTCAAAAAAATTTCCAAAACAAATAAAAAATGAAACAACTATGAAAGAAAACGGTATTGTTATTTATCGTCGTAGAGATATGTCGTTTCATACAATCGAATATTATGCTTAAAATATAATGCTCATATTAATGTTGAAATATGTTCGCAATCTATGTTAATTAAATATTTATTTAAATATTTAACAAAAGGGCCCGATAGAATACGAGCTGTTATTGAAGATAATGTTATCGTTAAAAATAACAAAATAACAACTTATAAAGACGTAGATGAAATAAAAGCTTATCTTAACTGTTGATATATTACACCTTATGAAGCAATTTGGAGAATATTTGAATATCCAATCCATCATAGAAATCCGGCTATTCAACGACTTTCCATTCATTTATCAAACATGCAAAATATTACATTTAATAAAAATCAACAACTTCAAAATATTATACGTCAACCACAAATTGAAAAAACAACATTAACAGAATGGATGGAAATTAATAAAACTAATAAAGATGCCAATCAATTAACTTATGCAGAATTTCCAATAAAATGGGTATGGAATAATAAAAATAAAATTTAGACTCAACGACAGACTGGTCATACAATAGGAAGAACCTTCTATATTCATCCAAGTTCAGGTGAATTATATTACTTAAAATTATTATTAAATCATCAGAAAGGTGCAACAAGTTATGAATCGCTTCGAACTGTAAATAATATTATTTATCCTACAAATCAAACAGCTTGCTATGCATTAGGTTTATTAGGAGATGATAAAGAATGTGATGATTCAATAAAAGAAGCATCATTTTGGTCAACATCTGCCCAACTTCGACAACTTTTTATCATTATATTATTATTTTGTAATATTTCTGACCCAATAAATTTTCTCCAAAAACATTGGAAATTAATGTGTGAAGATATCTTATATAAAATAAGATAATTATTTAACAATCCACAGTTTGAAATTCTAGAAAACGAATTATATAATTTCGTATTAGATGAATTAGAAAAATTGTTAAACTTAAATTCATCTTCTTTATCACATTACAATCTTCCGCTTCCTACTGGATCATTAATTGAAGACTTAAATAATAATATTTTAAGATAAGAGCTTAATTATGATATAAATAAATTAAAAGAAGAAAATATTAATTTAGTAAAAAATTTAAATCAAGAACAATATTTTATTTATAATGAAATTTTAAAAGCAATTAAAAACAAACATAATAATTTATTTTTTATATATGGTTATGGAGGAACAGGAAAAACATATTTATGAAATACTATCATAAGTAAAATTAGATCAAATGGTGAAATAGTATTAGCTGAAGCATCATCTGGAATAGCATCATTATTGTTATCAAAAGGACGAACTGCACATTCAAGATTTCGTATACCTCTTTCAATTGACGATTCTTCAACTTGTCAAATTAAAAAATCTACTCAATTAGCGAAATTAATAGAAAAAACCACATTAATTTTATGAGATGAAGCACCTATGACCAATAAATATTGCTTTGAAGCCTTAGATAAAACAATGCAAGACTTAAAAAATAATTATGATTGTCCTTTTGGAGGAATGACAGTTATATTAGGTGGTGATTTCAGACAAATATTACTTGTTGTCCCAAATGGTACAAAAGAAAATATTATTGATGTAACTATAAATAATTCTTATCTTTGGTCATATTTTCGTATACTTACTTTAATAGAAAATATGCGACTAAAAAGAAATAATTATTGTTTCGAAGAACAAATAGAAATTACTAATTTTTCAGAATGGATATTAAATGTTGGTGATGGAACAATAACTGGTATAAAAAATCTAGAAAACGATGATGCTACTTGGATAGAAATACCTAAAAAATATTTAATACAATATGATAAAAATTCTATTGAATATATTTCCACCACAATATACAATAATTTTAATAATAACTTTTAAAATATTGATTACCTAAAACAACGTGCAATTATTATACCCAAAAATAAAACAGCTGATAAAATAAATAAATATATGTTATCTTTAGTATTTACGGATACAAAAATTTACTATAGTTGTGATACTATACTTTCATCATCTGGAAACTTAGAAGAATTAAATATTTTATATCCACCTGAATTTTTGCATACTTTAAACTTTAATGGTTTACCTCCACATGAATTAAAACTCAAAATTGGAATTCCTGTTATGTTAATGCAAAATCTTAATCAATCAATGGGTTTATGTAACGGTACCAGAATGATTATTACACAATTAACAAATAGAATTGTTGAAGGACGCATAATTAATTCTAATGATATAACTGAAAAAGTTTATATACCTAGAATAGAAATGACAATGCATGAATCAAAATGACCTTTTGTTTTAAAAAGGTGCCAATTTCCTTTAAAAATCTGTTATGCAATAACGATAAACAAAAATCAAGGTCAATCTTTAAACAAAATTGGATTATATTTAGAAGATAAAATTTTTAGCCATGGCCAATTATATGTTACTTTATCCAGAGTAACTTCACCAAAAGGTTTATATATTTTAATATATGAATCAATAAATAAATATCCAAATCATGTTAAAAATATCGTTTACAAAGAAGAATTACATAATATTTATCAAAAATGATAAATTTTTATGCAAAAATAATATAACATTAATCATGTTTCAATTTATTTTACAATAAAATAATGATCATTATTGTCAATATATGATGCACATATTGATATATATATATTCTTTCTATTTATAGAAAATGTTCAGTCCAATACGAATATTAAAACCAGGGGAGACGCATCAGACTATATGTGCTCGAGTGTGTCGGCTGTGGAGAAATACGGACTATAAAACCGAACAACTAATAAGCCTTGATTGCTTATTAGTTGATAAACAGGTAATTCAATTTATTTTTCATAAATATTATATTACTAATAACACTTATTTCAAATTATTATTTAATATATAAATGATAATAACAATATCTAAATATATATATTTTTTATATTGGATGAAGCAATACATGGGTTTATTCGCGTGAAGGATGCAGATTTCATAACAAATAAAATACAATTAGGCAACATATATGAGATCAGCAACTTTTTCATCACCAACAACAAACAAAAGTACAGGATTGTTCCCCATGTAGCGATGTTGTAATTCGCTAGATCAACAATCTTCAAAAATGTTGAAGAAGACATATCAGAGATACCTTAACACAAATTTAATTTTGTGGAATTTGATCAATTAATATCAAAAATCAATATCAATGATCTTCTATCAGGTAAATTATATATGCTCTTCATATTCATTAATTTTTTACTTAATAATTAATAAATTAATTTTATAAAAATTAACAAATAATGACTTCTTATTTATTATCTTATATTAGATGTAATTGGTCGTGTTATCTCAATCAAGGGTATAGAAGAATCTACTATAAATGACAGGGCAGTAAAAAGACGAGGTTTGGTCATTCAAAATATTAGGTAAGTACAAACAATACATTATAAAAAATATTTTTTTTAAAAAATATCATAACTTATTACAAACAAATTGTTTATTTATATTTATTTTATTTAACAGAGAAGAAACACTTAATGTCACTCTCTGGGGAGAAATTGGAGACAACCTTGATGAGAACTCAATTCAAACAATGTCTGGACCAGTGGTAATGGCATTTTCAACAATGGCGGCTAAACAATATATGGGTAAATATACATATAATAACTAAAAATAATTTTTTTTACTCTGCTAAATAAAAATTATTAAAATTTTGTAATATTGATTATGATTTTTTATAAATATTTATATACAGGGCAGACTTTATGTTGCAAGCACCAGTGGTACTTTATTCTACCTTGATCCAAACATTGTTGAAACCAAAAAATCAAAAAAAAAAGTATTATAAATTTTACTTATAAATTATCATAATTATTTCAATTTATTAAAATATTAACTTCGTTTTACATATTAATTTTCTATAGATCTAGCCATTCTATCCAAGCAATTGATTTTATTATTGGATCAATAAAAAAACCATTGCCATTAGAAGAACAAAAAACTCTGAACCAAACCACAATCATGGAACTTCAAAGTCTAGACCCATTTCAAAATCAGGTAAATACTTAATTATTAAATATAAATTATAAAATATAATTTACTCAATATTATTAATATTAATTCCAATTTATCCAACAGGAGACAAAATTCACTGTCAAGGCAACCATTACTGAACTTCATATTCACCAAGGTTGGTTCTACAATGCATGTCCAAGGTGTTACCGACAAATTAGACAATCAGGGACATCATGATTGTGCAACAATCATGGACATTTAACTACAATGCCAATTAGTTGGTAATTTCCTTCATCTTTATTATAAAAAAATAAACATATATAAATATTTAACTAATCTAAACTTAAAGAAATATTATATTTAATCAACAGGTACAAAATTAATGCACGAATCAAAGATGGGACTGGAGGAATGAATATTGTGATGTTTGGAAAAACTGTGCAATCCTTAATAACTAAACCTTGCTCTGTACTGACGATCCAAGAAGGATACACTGATCCAACCATTATCCCTCCTATCCTAAATCAACTAAAAGGAATGTCAAAAATATTTGTCATTCAATTTCGTCCCAGAGGAGCTTTTATCGATGCAGTCATTGCAAAAACCTTTGATGATGATATCCAACCAATGTCATTACCTGCACCAACAACTATTCCTGCTGAAGAAATTCCACCACCTATGACTTCTTTGGATCCAGAAACACCCCAACTAGGAGGTAAAAGGACAACAAAGAAACAACTTACATTTACTGAATCCAATTTCGAAGAAAAAAAAAATCAAGGTATATTATTATCTATATTTTATTTTCAATTTCTAAATTTTACTTATTTAACATATATATTTATGTATTCTAAATTATTAATTAGTTAAATATATTATTACTTTAGTCTTTAGCAACAATTTCCTCTATCACAAATCGACATTCAATCTTCAAGTGATCCATCAAAAAAACAAAAAGAGATTAGGTAATAATATTTTTTATCCATATTTACATAATAACATACACAAATTTATTTTGACTTATATATCAACCATGAATATCGCCGTACTAACATATAAAAATGTTTTTATTGTGACAGATCGGAGGAGAAATTAAAGAAAATTAAGCATGAATAGCAACATCAAGTTGTAACAAGAAAAAACTTTATGTTTAAGAACTTTATATATGTATATATAAATATATATCAATACTAATATCTAAACTTTTGATGTTGTAATATATGTTTGAATGTAAAAAAAAAAAAAAAAAAACTAAATCTTTAAACTTATTGTAATTATATTATCTTCTCTAATTAATTACTCTTAATGTAAATTGTTTATTTTTATACTTTATTTTTTAATTTTTTTTTGCCCACGCTATGCAACACACAGATATTAGACTTGCTATATACTAAAGGAAAAGGAGTTTTTATTGTTGTTTGAACAATATATAACCGTGTTTTTTTGCTTCCCCCCCCCCCCTCCACTCCCAAGGCTTATCAACAAAAACGCACAGTTCCGTACAGTAAAGTTATTGTATTGCCCTTATAATTTTACTTACCGAATAGGAACACCATAGTAAATGGACGATTTTGCCCCGAAAATGTTGTAATAACCAATTAGTCCTTAGTTTATTCACTGCAAATCACTGTTTCTAAAAACACTATTAAACACTTTTCAATGAACAATAAAACCCCTCTTCACTTTAGTATTTTTGTTAACAATAATTTTTTCTAACTCTTCCAAATTTTAAAATTTTCCTTTTTTTTTTCTCTACCTATATTATTTTTGTTTTAATTTTTTCCTTTTAAATAAATATAATTAAAATTTTTTCCCCTTTTTGGTTTTATTTTCATTTTTATTATTATCAATATTATTATCATCTTGATTTCACACGTCCACTATTAAAAAAAATTTTACGAAAATTTATACTAATTATAATTCTAATATTTTACCTTAACAAAATATTTTTATTGTATAATACTCAATTTTTTTAATTTATTTTTTCCTTCCCGTTCACCGAACGGGCATTAAACTCGTGTTAACTAAAGCTTCACCTCAGTTTTGCAAGGTTTATGAAAAGAATCCGAAAGTTCAAAAATCTTAAAAGTGTACCAGCTTTGCATACGACATGGAATCGATAACTTCCTTTATCACCGGCACGGCAGTGGCAAATAATGTCGAGATGTATCACTGGCAGTTTTGCAAGGTTTATGAAAACAAGTTGCGCTTTAGGCCGCATTTGGTATGAGGAAATGGTGGAAGGAGCTATCGTGGGGACGGGTGGACAGGTTATTGAAACATTGAATTTCAAGCAACATATATTAAATTCCCTATAAGAAACAGAGAAAGGGGTTGAACTTGTACTTAAAAAACTAACTATAACACACATCATATGGGGGCAAAGAAAAAAAAAGAAAGAAAACTAGTAAGACAATGATCAATGAACAAAGAAATGAATGAAGCATATCCGACGTATATCTCCTTTTTTTTTTTTTCTCTTTAAATTTTGAAATATACCCCTTCCCTTTCGATGAAAATATTGGTTGAATATGCACATCAAGTCAAAAAAGAAAATTAAAAGCACGAAGAAACAGTTGAGACATAAATGTATAGAAGGAAATTACATGAAAGGAATCACTCTGACCTATCAAAAGGCCTCTATAAGAGAATCTGGGCTCATCAATAATGGTTCATGGTACCATATGAACTTCAAGTGTCTTTGTCTCAATGTTAAATCAGCACAACTGGCTGAATGTTTGCAATAGTTTTGTGCCCAAATTGTAAATAATTAATCACAAGTAGTCTTTCCCCTGAATGTTAAACAAACACAGAAGAAGAAAAATTTACCTGCAATCCATGTAACGCTCCGTAAACCGTCTTTGCCTGCATTTTTCATTTTAAGTAAGGTTAAGATTATTGTTCAACTGTTGAGTCGTGAGAATTGAAGCAGAGAAGGTAGTTCAGCTTATGCATTTTGGTTGATTACAGAGCATTGCATCAAATTAAAAATAGAAAAGAAACAAAAATTTTAGGGAAAACTTACTGTAGAAACTGTACTTTTACTTCTACCTTACTAGTAAATATTGTTGTTTTTGCCGTTATTAACATTGTAAGGTATCATGTGTGAATGTCCATATTCCAAATTTACAAAAATTAACAAATGAAAAATGAAAAAGGCAGAAAGAAGAAGCTATATAATTAAGGACAACAACAGACCAAAGTACAATCAAGTCAAAAGAAAATAAATAATTGGTAAAAGTAGTTCATAAATGTAGACTCTGACATTGAGTAAAATGCAATATTAAACATTGACTAAAATGCAATATTAATGCATGAAATTACAGTAGAAAGGAAGATAAACAGTAGGTGGAACAAACGAAGCTAGCTAATGAAAAAAACAAAAGAAAAAAAAAAAAAAAAAAAAAAAAAAAAAGGACCTCAAGAGATGCATAGACAGGATTCCCCAAGTGAGCAGGTGAAGGAATTGACAACTTGTACCACTCATCTACTCCAAATCTTAACTGCAACAACATCAACAATGACCTCTTTACCATTTCGTTTCTTTCTACAATTTGAGTTATATTGCTTGCAAATTTACAAATTTAATTGAGGACAAAATGTTAGTTTGTTATTTAAAAAAAAATAAGAAAACTTAATTGAGAAGAAAATTAAGAAAAAGTACAAGCAGTGGACGAAAAAACAAAAAAAAAAAAAAAAGAAAAGAAAAGAAAAAAAGAAAAAAAGAGGAAACTGTGGGTAGGGAGTACCTCTTGATCAATGGAAGAAACGACAACGTTTAATCCCTGAAGAAGGGAGGAAGAAGAGTTAAGGAAGTGGGTAGGAGGATAAACGACATGATCGAGTTGAATGAGGGAGAGGAGTCTGGAGAAGGCGTCGCGGAGAATGCCGGAAACGTCGTCGTATTTGGTGGAGACATGGAAATCCTTTGGTATGCTCAGAACAACATTACTACAACTACCATGGCTGACATCTTTAGGAAGAGGCCATACTTGAATCTGCAGCTCACTATTTCCTGCTGAGCCTTTAACAACATTCACCACTTGAACCACAACCACAACTACATACCATAACAATACCAGTCTAATATTTGGGAATTTCTTTGCCATTCCAATAAACAAAAACAAAACACAAATTAAAGAAACAAGAAATGTTGCTTATTCATGTATATGTATATGAATATATATATATATATATGATATGATACGAAGATGATGCAGCCAAGATCAGAGAGAGAAAGAAGAAGAAAGCAAAGGAATGGGAAAGGGAAAATAATCTGCTGTGGGGGCAGGTGGCTGGATATTTGGATTGATCTAAGGGGGCGTTTGGTACACCCACTCATCTCATCTCATCTCAAAATTTTTTTTGTCTTTTTCCCAAAAAGTTTTTTGTATTTTCTGAAAATTCAAAAAAATTTACTATTCCAACTTAAAAATCTCAACTCAAACTACTCCACCAAACTCCCCCTAAGGTAGTGTTTAGTAAATAAGTTTAGTTTAAGATTTTTAAATTTTAATAGTAATTTTTTAAAAAAAATAAAAATTTTTTTTAAAAAGATAAAAAATTATGATAAAAAAAATATAATTTAATTTAAGTAAAGATATAAACTAAACTCATCTTGAATGTCTTTTTTTTTTTTTTTTTAAGACTTAAATGCCTTTTTGGAATACTTTTATATGTATATTTATATAATATATTTATATTTTTTTCTTCTCTTTTTGGAGTTCGTGACTTGTGGCTGACAGGGAAAGAGGGCGGGAGAGAGAGAGAGAGAGAGAGAGTAGAAACGGCAGAATGGCTTTTTACTGGTGATTTTATGTCTATGCTCTCACTTAGAGAGAGAGAGAGAGAGAGAGAGAGACAACAATTACAAACCGGGCAGCGTACCTTATCATTTCAAGTGTTGTGTTCAATAGGGTAATCAATTAGACTTTGTTTGGCTATCCGTTCATTTCAACTCAAATTATATTTTTTTTATCTTTTTTTCAAAAAATTTTTTGTCTTTTCTGAAAATTCAAAAAAATTTACTATTACAACTAAAATATTTCAACTCAAATTAATGAATCAAACACCCCCTTAATTCTTGGTTTGGTAATTAATGGGTATCATACTATTAATTTTCCTTTCTTTTTTTTTAGTATGTAACGTATTTGGACTAATTTATTATGACAATTACGTACGTTACAAACTAGTGGTTGAAGGCAATTAATTCTAAAATATACAAACAAATTCTACCATTTTTATTCATTTAAATAGGTGAAGAGATGATATCAACTTAAAAACCACCTCCATCGAATTATACCAAATTAACACCAATATTATTATAATAATTATTATTTATATATATATAGAAAATACTTTCATTCTCAGTGAAATATATATTGTAATAAAAAAAAACAAAAATATAACGTAATAAGAGTCATTTATTGTCTGGCAATATGTAAAAATTGTTGGTGGCGGTTTTGATCTCGTAAGGCAATGATGAATAGAACAGGTACATGTGTTAGAAGTTTGTCGTTTTCGTTTATTATTATTTTTTTCTTTGGTTGCCGCGTTCGCTCTGACAACTTATTCTCCCTTTTTTATTGGGTTTTTTTGTTTGTTTTTTTTTTTTTGATGGGACCTCACAGTAACAAGAGTCATCACAATCCGCTACGAAATGTGCTCTTAATCTCATAATTGTAATTTTGACTTCCTTTTTTTTTTTTTTTTTGGGAAAATCTCTTGGGACCTGCTACACTGTCCATCGTGCTCATTTTATTGCAAATCAACTGTCATACGAGGAAAGAGCGTAAAAGATTATGTATTATGGAAAAAAATATATAATATAGATTTTATTTAATTTTTTATGATTTGAAGTTTAAAATATATATATATTTATATTTTGACTTAAGAAAAAGTTATAAATTTTTAAAATTTTAATTTTTTAAAAATTAAAATATATATATAATTTAAATTTAAGAATTTTAAAGTTGAATGATTATATTCCTTCTAAAAATGTTGTTCCAAATGGGCCTTAAATTATAAACTAAGTGAAGTACTAAGTTTTCTCATGGAAACTAGAAAGAAGGTGAAAGGTAAGGTTGGCTAGATAGAAAAGAGAGAGACATCCAAGTAAGATAATAATGAAAATAAAGAAAGAGTTGATTTGAGATTACATTTATCCCGAAAATGAAGAGATGGGAACGATCTTGTTGGTCAATGATGATGGACATCTCAGGGCCAAACCCCCGTGGCCAAGTAATTTTATATATTATGTAGTGTTTGGTGATGGGATTAGGAAATCTCTTTAAAATCTTGTGCCTAATTAAGTTTTGTCTTTTTTTTTTTCCTGCAATTAAAATTTTTAAATACTGTATAAATATAATATATATATATATATATACACACACATATGTGTGTGTGAAAATCAATTCATAAATTTAGAAAGCGTTTGGAGTGATCACTTCAGTTGAAGTTCTCTAAATATTTTTTGTTTTTTTCTCCAAAAGCAAACCAATTTTATTATTTATTTCTCTAAGAAACTATTTGGTTATTCTGTTTGAGCTAAATGATTAAAGTTATTTTGATTAGAGTTAAATTAAATATTAGAGTTGTGCACTTAGTTAAAAATGAACTATTTTAAGTTAAAAAGTATAAAACTTGAAATGTGTTTGGAAAAAAATAATAATATGGATCTTATTTTATTTCTTTCGGAATTTTATATAATTAAAAAAATCATCTTATCTCAACTTGAAATAAAAAAAGTTATAAATTTTTAAAATTTAAGCTTATATTTGGTATTACATTTTAATTTTGAACTAGATTGTACTTTATGAATGATTTTTTTTTTTTTTTTTCTGAAAAAGTCAATAAAAACTTTAACTAGTTTTTGAAAAGTCAAGAAACTTTAATTAAAAATTTTATTTCATTTCAAACTCAATATGAACACCAAGCACACCCTTTTTAAGTTAAGTTAGAGATATGGATAGTGAAAACTAAGTTTACTTTCGAAGAAAAAGACGAAATACAATTGAAATTTTTTGATTGGGCGAACCAATAAAACTTTCATACTAAATTTCTCTTAAAATTTCAAACTTTAAAAGTTCATAATTTTTTTTATTTCAAACCGAAATTAGATAATTTTTTTTTCCTAAAAATTACATAGAAAGATGAGAAAAACCAAACAAAATGCTTAATGTTTTTTTTTAACATATTTTAAGTTTTTAAACTATTTAATTATCACAGTTTATTTTCAATCAAATGCACAACTTTAAACATTCACTTATTTTCAAT
The DNA here is from genome assembly GCA_025413485.1 of Ficus microcarpa. Taxonomy (NCBI): domain Eukaryota; kingdom Viridiplantae; phylum Streptophyta; class Magnoliopsida; order Rosales; family Moraceae; genus Ficus; species Ficus microcarpa. Next base: position 8,801 of record JAINRI010000266.1, on the reverse strand, counting down.
CAAAACATTTCCAATACTTCAATTGGAGTGTATGCTCCAAATTTCCCCTAAGTAATTCTAACAAACTTACAGACAGCAGAGTTTGCAAAAGTTAAGTTGTAAAAGAAGCGTCGCTCTAAATGGGGTTTAAATTGTAAACTAATTGGAATACTATGTTTTCCCATGGAAACAGAAAGAAGGTGAAAGATAAGATTGGCTAGATAGAAAAGAGAGAGATATCCAAGTAAGATAATAATGAAAATAAAGAAAGAGTTGATTTGAGATTACATTTATCCCGAAAATTTCTTGTTGATCAATGATGATGGACATCTCAGGGCCAAACCCTCGTGGCCAATTAATTTTATATATTATGTAGTATTTGGTGATGGGATTAGGCAATCTCTTTAAAATCCTGTCCCTAATTAAGTTTTGTCCTTTTTTTTTTCCTGCAATTAAAATTTTTAAATAAACTGTATAAATATAATATATATATATATATATATATATATATTTATGTGAAAATCAATTCATAAACTTAGAAAGTGTTTGAAGTGATCACTTCACTTGAAGTTTTCCAAAGTTTTTTGTTTTTGTTTTCTTCAAAAATAAACAATTTTACTATTCACATCTCTACGAGACCATTTGGTTAGTCTGCTTGAGTTGAATTATTAAAGTTATTTTGATTAGAGTTAAGTTAAGTTTTAGAGTTGTGTATTTGGTTAAAAATGAACTATTTTAAGTTAAAATGTGTAAAAACTTGAAATGTGTTTGGAAAAAAAATAACAATATGGATCTCATTTCATTTCTCTCAAAATTTTATGCAATTAATAAAAAATCATCTTATCTCGTCTTGAAATAAAAAAATTATAAACTTTTAAAATTTAAGTCTACGTTTGGTATTACATTTTCATTTTGAATTAAACTATCCTTTATGACTAGTTTTTTGTTTTGTTTTTTTTTTTTTTCTAAAAAACTATAACTAGTTTTTGAAAAGTCAATAGACTTTAGTTTAAAAATTTTATTTAATTTCAAACTCAACCCAAACACCAAACATACCATTTTTAAGATAAAGTTAGAGATATAGATAGTGAAACTGAGTTTAGTTTTGAAGAAAAAGACGAAATACAATTGAGATTATTTGGTTGGAGCAAACCAATCAAACTCCCCTACTAAATCTCTCTTAAAATCTCAAACTTTAAAAGTTTATAACTTTTTTTTTATTTCAAGCCGAAATTAGATTTTTTTTTTATATATAAAAAATTACACATAAAGATGAGAAAAACCAAACAAAATGCATGCTAATTTTTTTTAAACACATTTTAAGTTTTAAAACTATTTAATTATCACAGTTTGTTTTCGACCAAACGCACAACTTCAAACATTCACTCATTTCTAATCAAAACATTTCCAATACTTCAATTGGAGTGCATGCTCCAAATTCCCCGAAGTAATTCTAACAAACTTACAGACTATAGAGTTTGCAAATGTTCCAACTTCCCAGAGGTAAAGGAGATGAAGCATGTGTTTGCTACATGGGTTGGAATTGAGTTTTTTGGGTTGGAAATGAATTGGATTCAATGTGCGTTTGGTGAGGTATTTGAATTGTTAAAGCTAAGAAGTATAAAACTTGAAATGTGTTCAGAAAAAATATATTATTATGAAACTTGTTTCATTCATCTCAAAATTCTATACAATTTGAAAAAAAAAAATCTAATTTGGACTTATATATACAAAGTTATGAACTTTTGAAGTTTGAGTTAAGAAAACTGTAAATAGTGAAATTGAAATTGACTTTTTAGTAAAAAAAAAAAAAAATGATTTAAATTTTTTGGCTTGGGATTAAGTTGAATCTTGACACCAAACAAGCCAGAAGTAACCCTAAAGAAGGTCGAAATGCGCCCAAACCTTCCTAACCCATAAGTCCAATATAACTTTATAAGGGAAAAACACCTGAATGATATAAATATATAAATTATTGCACTTATATAACACAAAAAATTAGCACTAGACTAGTATGACACAAAGGTAAACTACAAATAATGAGTACTTATATCATATTGGTCAATAGATAAAAAATATGGTTATTTAAGTAATTTTCTCTTTCTTTTTAATACCCACTACAGTCTTGTACAATTGAACAACTTGTTGTAGTTTATCACTTCTCTAAGTCGTGACCTTCTGGTCTTGTTCTTCACAAAGGTCTTTGAGAGCAAATTCCGCTGAGTGATTAAACTTTGTATTATCTATTCATCACTCCCAGTGATTTGACATTCATTCATTTCCTTTGACAATGAATCAATATCATGAGAGACCCAAAAATTGACATTTTCTTTCCACATTATTTATAATGTTTGGAGTCCAATACTAAGCTCTCGTTATCAATTTATATACATAATTAAACAGAAAATGAAATGACTACTCATATTTACTTTTCCATTTCATGTAAAGTAAACGCTTTTAGAGGAACATTTTCAACGAGAATGATCTTCTACTTTGTAATTATAAGGGTATTACAACTGACAAAATATTTGGCAATCTGATGTTCACCAATAATTTTGGGACTCTCTACCTATGGATTATGGGGTGCATTTTTGAGTTAATTTTCAAATGTAGAAAGATTTACCCCAGGTTTCCATTGTTTGTTTGAGATCCTTTAGAAAAGATACATTTTGATCATGAGTTCTATATGACAGTATAACTGTGGAGTGAGATGACAATGATGTAAATATATATAAAAGAAGACATACAAACCCATACTATGAGAAAGATGAAATATTTAAGATGTAAACATATATATATGTATGAATATATATATATATATATATATGAATACTCTCTTGTCTGGCATCCAGCCATGAGAGAGAGAGGGAGAGGGAGAGGGAGAGAAAGATAAAGAGAGAGAGAGAGAGGACAACCCAGGAAATTAATCAAAACAACTTAAGAGACTATCTGGTACAATCCAAGAAATTAATCGGTACAAGTGCAGTTCATGTCCCATAAAAATGGGATGCCAGACACAAAAATAGGCCTATAGACATATTAATATCTTTTGCTTTGATGCTCACAATGATCAAGGTGTTTGTCAGAATTAATATCTCTACCTATTTATCTATCTTTCTATCATACTAATATAATATCATAATAACTATACCAAAAGAGTGTTTGTTTACTATTCACTCACAATTTATTTATTCAAACTTTTAGTTTAGTTGTTTTGTGTTATAATATTTTTAAGTCACGTAATATTAAAAAAGTTACAACCAAGCCCTCTTTTTTCTTTTTTCTTTGCTTTTTTTTTTTTTAATAATTTCAAATCCAATATGTTGTTTAGTTCAAAAATATGTACATCGCGTATCTAAATAATTTATTATAAACCTAAAATACCAAAAAAGTTATAATATAAAGCTACTACACATGCAAGCACGTATTTTCAATTATTTATGAAAAGAGAGTCTCAATCTCCTGCCCTATTTAAAATTTCTATCGGCTTCTAGTTTTTCATTTTCTTTTTTAACTTTTTCAAACTTTGTTACTTTCGGATTTTTTTTTTTTTTTTGTTTAAATCACTTTTTCTTACTTTTGCATTTTGCCAGTATTAAAATCACATTCTTAACTTTGTACTATTGAAATAATTGAAAATTCTAATTTTCTTCTGCTAAATATTTCCTCTGACAAAAAATCGAGTGCTCACAGAGAAATATCACTACAAGAATTTTGATTTTTTGTTACCAAAAATTTAGTAACCGAAAACCCTGTTTTTGGTAACAAAAAGTTTTTGCTAACTAAAAAATTTGGTAACAGAAAGTCAGTCGCAAAAAGTATTTGTTACCAAATTTTCGGTAGCAAAAAGTTTTTGTTACCAAAATTTTTTTTGGTAACAAATTATATTTGGTAACAAAATGTATGATGTTCAGTGACCAAAAAATTTGGTAGCAAAAGGTATTTGGTAACAAAAAGTATGACATTTCAGGGACCAAAATTTTGGTAGCAAAATGTATTTTGGTAACAAAAAGTATAAGATTCAGTTACCAAATATTTGGTAACAAAAGATATTTGGTAATAAAAAATATGAGATTCAGAGACCAAATTTTTTGGTAACAAAATGTATTTGGTAGCAAATTGTACCAGATTCTGTGACCAAATTTTTGGTAACAAAAAATATTTGGTAACAAAAAAAAATGAGATTTAGTGACCAAACATTTTGGTAGCAAAATATATTTGGTAACAAATTGTAAGAGATTAATTATGTGACCAAATTTTGGTAACAAAAGATATTTGGAAGCGAATTCTTATGTATTAGCCACCAAATATTTTGTTGCAAAAAGGACAAATGACTAATTTTCTGCCACCGAATTTTTAGTAGCAAAAATGTTTAGCTACCAAAGTTCTTGCTTGCCAAAAATATTATTCTAAATTTTATTCTCTGTTTTTCATAAATACTTTTATAATTGAAATGAACTAAATATCTTATATTAATTATAGTACCTTTAAATCTTTGATTACATAATCAATAACCACCTTTCCATGATCACACTCAAGTAACTCAAACTACTTGTTAACATTTTATAATCCTACACAACTAGAAAATCTAACTAACAAGACTTGGAGGGGGGCTGATCTTTTCACACTTTGTTGTCTGCTAACACCGGTCCTTCCATTTCCATCAACAATAGCTCAAGTTCTTTCTCTTCCGTTTCCCAAGAACTCAAAACGATTTTGTGGTGGTTCTTCTCAAACATGTCTCTATTCAACATCTATAACCATAATTGTGGATAATCAACTTTTCCTTATTGAGAAAATTTATAACATACATGCTTTGACAAAGAAGAACAATGTGAACTTCACTCAAAAACTAAGTGAGAGTCACTCCTTAAAAAAAAAAAAACCAAAAAAACAAACAAACAAACAAACAAACCACCTGAACATCACTTCGTCAAACAAAGTTTAAATCAACTTCAAATCAAATAAACAAAACCATTGAGAACAATAAACTAATAAAGTGCAATACATCTTTATGAAGCTTATGCACCATGTAGGATACCTCAACATCATGCTTTTCGTACTCTTCATTGTCGTAAGAATTTCTGTCATCAGTCTCCAATGATTGAAAGTGGACTACAGCAAAGGATTTCTATCATTGCCTTTGCTAATATCAACATGCCAACCCCTCTTGTCACTCTGTCTACACAAACTTCGTTCCAAAGATAGGGTTGGACCATTAGTCAATTTGTTCCTTTCTGCTCACCATGTTTGTTCCACTACTTCTATTCCTGATTTCATTCAACAAGGGAAATGCTATAGCTTCAATTTCAACTAATGGATTCAACCAATAGTGAATGACAATCATAGCAGAACCCATACGCAAAAAATAGAAAGTTAGCAAAGTCATAACTTTTGTTGTAATCTACTAACTTTGTGTTGTACATAATAATATAGAGTCATTCATATATATAACTTCTGTAATCTAATAAACAAACTAACAAACATAGATTTTTCTAGATCTAAAGCATTCGTCAACCAGAACTAAAGTAGCAAATCAAGAACTCAAAAAAACGATATGGGAAAAAAACAATTATAACATTACAAGATACAAAGCCAAGAACTTAAATTTAGAAAACACAATCCAGAGAAAAACAAAAACATAAACATAGAAAGTTGAAGAGAAAAAACACATACACGCCTAATATCAAAGTCAAGACCGTTGCTCTCAATTTTTCTAGGCCAATTATTTGGATTCCCAAATGTGCAACCACTTTGTTCAACAAGATATTTATTTGAAGGAAAATCATGTATTATCTCAACATTGTCCGTGTCAGTTCCCTGCTTGAACACTAGCATTATCTTGATCTGCAACAACACCATGGACGTTTTTAAGATTGCAAAAATATGAGACCTACACAAAGAAAAGAAAACGGGCAAGAGAGAGAGAGAGAGAGAGAGAGAAAGGCAAGTCAAACCCACATTCAAACAGCCACCTCCCACCATTTTAATCCACACAAAACCCACATTCCAAAACCTCGAATTTTCAAAATCCAAATATCAGAACATATATCTTTTCAAAAAAAGAATACTCGAACCCACATTCTCCATCTCGTTGATTTGTTTTTACTGTTCTTTGTAAAAAAACCCAATGTCTCAAACATAGACCCAAAAAAAAAAAAAAAAAAAAACAGAGAGAGAGAGAATTATCAATAAACAACAAACCAGATTTTTTTTTTTGGTCATTTGCAAGAGCACGGCTTCCATGGATGAACCTCACCAACATCCCCCATAACTCCCTTGCCCGAACACCATGGATGCCATAACGAAATTTGTGGATTCTACCTCTAAAAAAACTGAGACAAAAACCTACATTGTTTAAATATAAGAAAGATTGAACGAAAGTGAGTTAAAGACCAAGATTTACTGGAAATAAATTAAGGGTTGACAGTGGAGGAGCGGATTCACAGCGACGGCCAGGTCGCGGCGAGATCCATGGCAGTGACTGTCGACGGGTCACGACTGGTCCCAACCTTCTGCAATCGACGTTCTGGGGATGGCTCGGCGATGGCATGACGAGGCGCTGGTGACGGTGTGGCCACGGGATGGCGAAATGTTGGTGACAGCGCGGCAAAAGGACGGCGCGGCAAAGGTTGTGCGAGTGGAAAGAGAAAGGTCGCGAGAGTTAGGGTTAGAAGAGAGTACTGCTAAGTTATTTTTGAATTGGAGAGTGGTAGGTGTTAAAAGAGTTTGTATATATTAAAATATATTTAGTTATCAAATTTATTTTGGTGGCCAAAAATGAACAATTTGGTACAGAAAAACAAGTTGAAATTTCCTATTCAAAAAAAAAAAACAAAAAGAAAAACAATTTGAAATGCCTTTCCGCCACCAAAGTGGTATCTTTCTTTTGACCACTAAAATTTGATAGCAAAAACCCATATAATTTGCTACCAAATATTAGTTTCATAACTAAAAATACGTATTTTGTTATCAAATTTTTTATTTGGTAGTTGAAAGATAAATGTTTAAAATATGAAATTTTTTTTTTTAATTTGATAACAAAAGTTTGTTTAAAACAATTTTTTAGTTGCATTATAACATAAAATTATAGATTTCAATATAATATATCTTATTTTATATATTAAAATAATAAATACAACTATAAGTACATTATCTACATTATTTATAATATACTTAGGGGATGTTTGGTGTGTTAGTTTGAGTTGAAATATTTTAGTTGTAATAGTAAATTTTTTTGAATTTTCAGAAAAGACAAAAACTTTTTAGGAAAAAGACAAAAAAAAGTTTGAAATGAGTTGGAAATGAGATATCCCCAAACTCCCCCTTAGTAAATATCATATAAATTTATATGTCTGGTTATACCTACAAGAAATAGCTAAATCACTAAATATATTTGTTATATAAAACATAGTAGAATAATTCTTACAAACTTTGTATCAATCATATTCATGAAAAACCATAAAATAAATAAATAAACAATTACAAGCACAAAATATGAGATTATGAAGTTTTTTGAAGATTTGTTACCAAACATAACTTTTGGTAACAAAAAATGCCTTTCTGTCATCAAAATTTAAGTTTCGTAGTACATTCTTGTTTTCTGTCACCCAAATTTAGTAGTAGAAAAACATATATTTTGCTACCAAATGTTAGTTTGGTAGCCAAAAACATATTCTGCTATCAAATTTTAATTTAGTAATAGATTAACACATTTTAACAAATGGAAAAAAGTATAAATCGATGACAAAAGTATATTTAAAACCATTTTTTTAGTAACGTTGTAGCATACAATATAGGTTTGAAGATGACATACCTTATTCTATATATATTAAGTAATAGAATACTATTAGAAGTATATTGTATACTCTATATATAACATACTTAGCAGAGATCATGCAAATGAATATGTCTTGCTACACCTACATGAAATAGCTAAATTACAAAATATATTTGTTATATAAAACATACTAGGATGATTGTTATAAACTTGATATAAATTATATTAATGAAAAACTATAAAAATAAAAATAAAAATAAAATTACAAGCACAAAATAAGAGGTTACAAAGTTTTTTGAAAATTTGTTACCAAATGTAACTTTTGGTAGCAAAAAATGCCCTTTCGCCATCAAAATATAAATTTGATAGCAAAATCTTTCTTTCTGTCACCAAACGTTGGTAGCAAAAAACTATATATTTTGCTACCAAATAGTAGTTTGGTAGCCAAAAACACATATTTTGCTACCAAATTTTATTTGGTAGCCGAAAGACAAATTTTTTAAAGAATGAAAAAAATTATAGTTTGATAATAAAAAATTTATTTAAAACCATTTTTAGTCACATTATAATATAAAATATACATTTCAAGATAACATATCTTATTCTATATATTAAAGTAATAAATACTATTATAAGTATATATATTGTCTACTTTATATATAACATACTTAATACGTATCATACAAACTTATATGTCCTAAAAGAAAGAGCTAAAGCACCAAATATATTAGCTTAAATAAAAAAAATATTATTGTTACAAACTTTGTATCAAACATATTCATGAAAAACTATAAACAAAAATAAAAAAAAATTACAAGCATTAAACATGAGGTTATAAAGTTTCTTGAAAATTTGCTACCAAATGTAACTTTTGGTAGCAAAAAATAACTTTCCGCTACCAAAATATAACTTTGGTAGCGGATTCTTGTTTTTTGCCACTAAAATTTGGTGGCAAAAAAACAAATATTTCGCTACCAAATATTAGTTTGGTAGCTTAAAACACGTATTTTGCTATCAAATTTTGGTTTAGTAGCCGAAAGAA
>JAINRI010000265.1:0-25274 GCA_025413485.1 Ficus microcarpa | reverse complement strand
TATGTCAGTATGGGCGAGATAGCCCAAGTAGACAGGTAGAAAATAAAAAACACCCTAGAAATCAAGCATCCCTAGCATTAGTTAAGGTCAAGAATGACAGATTTAGTCAAGAAATCACCCAAGAGGACTAATCAAAGTCAAATGGCAAAAATGTCAAAATTTTCACTTTTGGGGCAAAAGTGTAAATTTTGAAAAATATGTGAAGTAAGTTGAATGACGTCGTTAGATGATGTCAATATAAGGTATTGAATTGCCTTGCAAGAAGAAATTAAGTACCAGCCACTTTTGGGGGTGAAAATGCAAAGATTTTGTCTTTCGGGGCAAAAACGTAATTTTTGAAAATATGTGATTCAAGTATGAGAAAATCACATAAAATTATGAAAAGAATGATATTTACATGGAAAGCAAGCATTATGGCCAATTTTGAAGTTTACGGGCCTAAATGCAAAAATTTTCACTTTTGGGGCAAAAGTGTAAATTTTGGAAATTTGACGATATGAGCGTATAAAGTCACTGAGATGCTTATATCATAAAATAGGATGGGTGTGTTGATTTTTAGGACAATCGGACACCTAGAGGGCATTTTTGCAAGAATTTCCATTTTCTGAGTGCAAAAGTGCAATTTTTGAAAAGTTATGAGGTAAGCCATGACATCAGCCATGACCTCAGCCCTGCCATCAGCATTTCCAGCTGTTGATGAGCTGCTCACAGCTGGCCTCCATTGGGGAGAAAAGTCCAAAGTTTGAAAAATTGTGGGGTCAAATTATAATTTCCAAAAAGTTGGTAAAAGGTCTATAAATAGACCCATTTTACTGCAGAAAATAATGGAGAAAGGCAGCCAAACCAAGGCCAAAAACCTGCAGAAAATTCGTGAGCCAAGAGGGAGAGAAAGAAAGCAAGAAAAAGTTGGAAATTCTAGGTGTGATCAACCTTGGTGTGCTCGGTTTGAGCAGCATGGACAAGCAAGGAAAATTCTGGAAATTTTTCCAGAATTTTCTGACCTGCAGCCATGGAGAAGAGAGGAGAAAGAGAGGAAAAAATTTTCGGGTCCAAACCCAAGAGTGTGCCGAGCATGGAGAAGAGAAACCAACCCTAGAAGCCAAGTGATTTTGGTGCTTCGAGGGTGCATGGGTTTCGGCTGTTTTGGTGCAGAAATTGGAGAGAAAAATTTATGGGTATTGGCAGCCAAGGTTCGGCTTTGAGCTGCAAGGATTCACCAAGGGTTGGTGAAAATTTTTTGGTGCAATTGGTGAGCCAAAACAGAGGGTGTGTGCAGCAAAAGGGGTGAGCAATTTTCGGCTCCATGAGCCCTAATCAAGCCAAGGGTAAGTGAGGTAAACCCTTGATTCTTTTTAAGAAATTTTCATGAAAGGTTGATGGATTGATTATGGTATGTTGTATATGTGCATGGCTGAAATTGGAGCCCCATTTGGTGGGGAGAATTCGGCTGCAAGGAGCAGCCAAGGGGCAGCCAAGAGTTCGGCTCCCAAGGGTGGAACCAATTTCCGAAAATTGATAAGAGGTAAACCCTAACCCTAAGCTTTGGTTTAAGCATTAAATTTGGAAATTTAATGTGTATTTAAGCAATGTATGTAAGGGCTTAAGCTCATAAAGTTTTGGTTATGCTAGGGCTAGAATGTGATGTTTGATTTAGGGTGTATGTTTAGCTAGTTAGCTATGCATGATTTTCTGTTTTTGTGCTATGTTTTATGATTGCTTGAGTGCATGGTTTGCATGAAAAAAAAAATGGTTGCTATGTCCCTGCTCTAGGTGCAGCCGAGTATGGCTCATATGCTAGGATGCTAGATTTAATTTTGGTATTGCATGATTCAGTTCATTTCATGTGATGCAAGCCCTAGAATGCAATGCAAACCTAGGTTAAGTTCCGGATTGGTTTGCATAGCCACGAGGGGGTGACATGTCCAAAGCATGTGGGATGTTAGTTAACGTTGCGTGTGATTGATTTAGGCTCCCGAGTGATTGGTTGAGTTAGTTTGCGACTTAGGACGCGTAAAATAAAAGTAAACCGAAAACTGGTAGGTTCGGACTAAACCTACCCAGTTTTCGTAAACAAAAAATAACAGGCCCTTAGAGGCCGAATTTGGGGAAACGTAAAACACAAAAGTTGTCCGGAACAACTTTTTCTAGGGGGCATGCGAGCCGTTTTTCAAAATAAGGCTCAAATGGCCTTCAAAATCGCCAAAACCCGTGGCTAAGCATTTAAGCCCCCAGACCCAGTTCCGTTTTAGGGTCAGCCAGTTTCAACTCAAAACTGGTACGTTTCTAGGCTGAATTAGGATTTTCATAAAACACGAAAGTTTTATCATTTTTCGAGGGCTAGAACTTTCGTGAAGAAAAATTTTTCAGATAACGTACTGATTTTGAAACGAAAATTGTTTTATGAAGGGTGCTCAGGGAATCCGAAATCCCTGCACCACAAGCTTTACCAAATGATTCTAGAAATTGGTTTTTCAACCTTAAACAAGTGTTTTGGCTACGAAAATCGTTCCAAAGACGGTTTTCAACCTAAAATGAATTTGCAAAGCATAAAACCAAGAGTTTGGATTTTATGACTCAAGTTATGATTTTTACACAAAAGTGAATTTTGGGATTTTATCCTAAGTTTTTCCAAGAAGGAAATAAGGTTTTCAAGCTATGTTTTAGCAACGATTAGTTCACGTGTGGTAACCGGGGTTAGACCCAAGTTGCCGGGTCAAGCCCGAGACCCGAGAGGTTGACCATAAAGGGTTGACCAAATTGACCAAAGTTAACCATGGTTGACTTTTGGTTGACTAATAGTATAGGTTAGTTTATCCTACGGGTTATCCAAAGTGACCCTAACGGATACCGTTAGCTAAACTAAAGGGTTATCAATATGACCCGATAGTTTCGATTAAGTATCGACCCTTAGAGGTTAGTTTGGCTTGCACGCCAGGTTACCAGGAGTAACCAAGTTAGATGCTTTGCACATAAGGGGACATACAACCAAGATCATGTAGACATGTTGGTTAGTTTACCAGCATTTTCACGAGATTTAAGTAGATCATGTCCTTGTCAAGCAGGCAGAACCTGCAGCTGTACCAGGAGTGGAACAGCACTAGGAAGGGACAGTTAAGCATGATGTATGACGGAAAGGTAAGTACAATTCCGCCTACAGCATGAACATGTTTGTTTGCATAAGTTGTTTTAGAAATCATGAATAGGATTTCATGAGTCATGTTGTTATGCAGTATGATATGTTAAGTTAAGTAGTATGTATGTATGTTTATGTGTTATGTGTTATGTCATGTTATGTATGTATGTCATGTTATGTAGTATGTGTATGTATGTCATGTTATGTAGTATGTGTATGTATGTCATGTTATGTAGTATGTGTATGTTATGTCAAGCATGTAGTATGTATTATGTTAGATTTGTGACATCACGAAGCATGTCCACTATTAATAAGTCAGATGGTAAGATATGAGTTAAGATTAATAGGACATGTTGTGTTGTACTGACGTTGCCTCCGTGGTAAGTTAAAACGGCACGTTCCACGGTTTGACTTGATATGGAAGGGCTGCCTCCACTACTCTATGTTAAGCTTTGTGCTTCATGGTTTAAGTTAGTATGGTCGGACCGCCTTCAATCACTCCATGGTTACGTACCGAAGTACATACACACATGTATAGTAGCAAGATAAGATAAGATCATAAGTAGAGAACCATAATGATTTAAATAAATCATAATTGGTTCACGTTTTGTGCATTAGTTGCATGCGGATAGGATATTGTGCTTACTGAGCTTTTTAGCTCATAGCTTACGTTCATGCTGTAGGTAAGTCTCCTACCGGCACTTCCTGCTACAAACTGTGGATAAATGGCGCAACAGAATGTGAAATGTGGGTATGGACTACTACGGGGTTTCCGAAGTGCTTTTAAAAATGAAATTGTGTTTTCATTATATTTTCAGCATGCATGTATGACTCAGTTTATGTATGTATGGAGCTTTCCGCTCAGGTGAAAGCTCAGTACTCTGTGAGTACATCAGAATCAGTTAAGGTTTTATAAAAGAAAAACAGTTTTAAGTTATGCTTTAATCGAATTTAAAGTTTTATAATTTCCGCAATAAAGGTTTTCTATTAACGATTTTTAAAAAAGAAGAAAAAAAAAATTTACTCTAAAATTTGGGTAACTTTATTTTCAATCAAGCAAGTAAGTTAAGTAATGTCACGAACCGAACCCAACCTCCAGGTTCGTGCGGTCGGACACCACGTGGCCTTGGTGGCGATAAGTCGGGGCGTGACAAGAGGTGGTATCAGAGCAAAGGGTTTTCGTATTAGAGCGAAAAGTTTTTCTGCCATCCCGTTTCACAATTCTGCCGCCAGCGCCACAGCATTGTAAGTTGTTTTCTTACTCTGTGTAGTTGTAAGATTAGTATGAAGACATGTACCTGGTTTTAAACCAGGTTAGATTAATTAGGATCGAAAGGAGCAGTAAGGCTTCGACGGCATTCCAAGGAATGGAGAAGCAGCTCCGCATCTTCGACAACACCCAGAGCAATAGTTTCACAGAATGGAGAGTTTTCTCCGATTACGCGCTACAAGGACGCATCTTCCAGTTACGTTACGTTGTCAGTCAACGACCAGACGAGGTGACGCCTCAAATTAGTCAGATCAGACATGTAGCAGTTGATATACTTACCCAGAGGATTTCATGGATTAGCACTGCCAACAGATCAGAGTTGCGCAGCGGAAGCGTGGTGGAGACGCTATTTTTATGATATGATATGAAGAGATTGCAAGAAATCTCTAGTAAGATATGTTAAGATAAGAAAGAGTATAAGTGATAGAAGTAGAAGCTAGAAATTGGTTTGTCGTGGGAACGACGGAACCAAATTTCATAGAAGTCTATCTTGCAACTGTTATGCCCAAGTTGCAAAGATAAGTGCTAGAATAGCAATAAGAATAAGATTGATTCCCGGTTAAGGGAGATTATGAGATTATGAGGAGTATAGATATTCCTAAGAATTAAGATTATGCCCTTGTGTTAGGAGGGAACAGTTTGAAGCGATCAGAAAAGCTTCTTTTATCCAGTAGTAGTTGGATATGTTAGTAGACCTTCCAACGCATCACTCGAACGATATTATGAATTTTCCAAAATAAACTTTGAAAAGTTTCAAAGATAGTATTTTTAACAGAAATGATTAAGCTATGATCTTATGTTAATGGAACCCCTTCACGTTAAAAAGACGACCAAATCCTTGAGGAAGAAATTCCAAGATAGGGGTTGTCATACGTATGAAGTTCCGAGTAGGAAACTGATTACGAAAGGTCGTAAACCTTGAGGATAAGTCCAAGAAAGGGGGGCCTTTATGCAGAGTAAAAGGGTTCTAGTAGCATAGGATCAAGTTTCAAGACAGAAACTATATTTCAGAAAGAGTATTAAATGTATGATACGATATGTTTTCCAAGCGTGAAAACGATTTTTCAGTAAGTTTTTCAAGCAAGAACAAGCAGTATAAGTTATGTTTTCAAAGTGTGACAAGTTATTTGATATACTTGTCCAACTTTTTACGTAAATAGTTCTTGTGATGCAGTAGAAAAGGACAGTATGTTAGTATGTTAGTATGTACGTATGCAATAAGATAAGCAAGATAAGTATGACAAGCATGATAAGTAAGCAAGTTTAGTAGTATGTATGTATGTTAAGCATGATAGTATGTTAGCAAGTAAGCATGATAAGTATGATAAGCATGAAGATATGCAAGTAAGATTATGGTTCTGTATAAGAGATAAGATCCCATTAAAGGTTAAAATGGGAATATGAACGAACCATTATGGACTTATGGTGTATTTTGAAGAAAAATCACCTAGAAGTATCAGAATTTTCGAGGACGAAAATTTTATAAGGAGGGTAGAATGTGATACCTGTAATTTTCATGTTGCCATTTTTCCTCTTTTAAAGGAATTATGAGCATATGTTATGATGTTTACGGAAAAACTCAGTTAAGAGTTTTTCACACGTTTTACGGAGTCTTATGGCTCAATAAGACTCAGAACAGATTTTTAAGGTTAGAAAACGCCTTTTCAGGTCGAAAAGGGCGATAAGGGACGTTTTTCCGAAAAAGTCAAAGTTTGACCGAAAAAGTCAACTTTGACCAAGAAAGTCAAAGTTTGACCAAAAGTGGTCAACGGTTGACTCGACAGTAAAAAATGATGCAGTATGAGAAAATACTGTAAAATATGTCAGTATGGGCGAGATAGCCCAAGTAGACAGTAGAAAATAAGAAACACCCTAGAAATCAAGCATCCCTAGCATTAGTTAAGGTCAAGAACGATAGATTTAGTCAAGAAATCACCCAAGAGGACTAATCAAAGTCAAAGGGCAAAAATGTCAAAATTTTCACTTTTGGGGTAAAAGTGTAAATTTTGAAAAATATGTGAAGTAAGTTAATGACGTCATTAGATGATGTCAATATAAGGTATTGAATTGCCTTGCAAGAAGAAATTAAGTACCAGCCACTTTTGGGGGTGAAAATGCAAAGATTTTGTCTTTCGGGGCAAAAAGTAATTTTGAAAATATGTGATTCAAGATGAGAAAATCACATAAAATATGAAAAGAATGATATTTACATGGAAAGCAAGCATTATGGCCAATTTTGAAGTTTAGGGCCTAAATGCAAAAATTTTCACTTTTGGGGCAAAAGTGTAAATTTTGGAAATTGACGATATGAGCGTATAAAGTCACCGAGATGCTTATATCATAAATAGGATGGTGTGTTGATTTTTAGGACAATCGGACACCTAGAGGGTATTTTTACAAGAATTTCCATTTTCTGGGTGCAAAAGTGCAATTTTTGAAAAGTTGTGAGGTAAGCCATGACATCAGCCATGACCTCAGCCCTGCCATCAGCATTCCAACTGTTGATGAGCTGCTCACAGCCGGCCTCCATTAGGGAGAAAAGTCCAAAGTTTGAAAATTGTGGGGTCAAATTATAATTTCCAAAAGTTGGTAAAAGGTCTATAAATAGACCCATTTTACTGCAGAAAATAGTGGAGAAAGGCAGCCAAACCATGGCCAAAAACCTGCAGAAAATTCGTGAGCCAAGAGGGAGAGAAAGAAAGCAAGAAAAAGTTGGAAATCTAGGTGTGATCAACCTTGGTGTGCTCGGTTTTGAGCATGGAGCAAGCAAGGAAAATTCTGGAAATTTTTCCAGAATTTTCTGACCTGCAGCCATGGAGAAGAGAGGAGAAAGAGAGGAGAAAATTTTCGGGTCCAAACCCAAGAGTGTGCCGAGCATGGAGAAGAGAAACCAACCCTAGAAGCCAAGTGATTTTGGTGCTTCGAGGGTGCATGGGTTTCGGCTGTTTTGGTGTAGAAATTGGAAGAAAATTTATGGGTATTGGCAGCCAAGGGTTCGGCTTTGAGCTGCAAGGATCACCAAGGTTGGTGAAAATTTTTTGGTGCAATTTGGTGAGCCCAAAACCGAGGTGTGTGCAGCAAAGGGTGAGCAATTTTCGGCTCCATGACCCTAATCAAGCCAAGGGTAAGTGAGGTAAACCCTTGATTCTTTTAAGAAATTTTCATGAAAGTTGATGGATGATTATGGTATGTTGTATGTGTGCATGGCTGAAATTGGAGCCCATTTGGTGGGAGAATTCGGCTGCAAGGAGCAGCCAAGGGGCAGCCAAGAGTTCGGCTCCCAAGGGTGGAACCAATTTCCGAAAATTGATAAGAGGTAAACCCTAACCCTAAGCTTTGGTTTAAGCATTAAATTTGGAAATTTAATGTGTATTTAAGCAATGTATGTAAGGGCTTAAGCTCATAAAGTTTTGGTTATGCTAGGGCTAGAATGTGATGCTTGATTTAGGGTGTATGTTTAGCTAGTTAGCTATGCATGATTTTTTGTTTTTGTGCTATGTTTTATGATTGCTTGAGTGCATGGTTTGCATGAAAAAAAAAATGGTTGCTATGTCCCTGCTCTAGGTGCAGCCGAGTATGGCTCATATGCTAGGATGCTAGATTTTATTTCGGTATTGCATGATTCAGTTCATTTCATGTGATGCAAGCCCTAGAATGCAATGCAAACCTAGGTTAAGTTCCGGATTGGTTTGCATAGCCACGAGGGGATGACATGTCCAAAGCATGTGGGACGTTAGTTAACATTGCATGTGATTGATTTAGGCTCCCGAGTGATCGGTTGAGTTAGTTTGCGACTTAGGACGCGTAAAATAAAAGTAAACCGAAAACTGGTAGGTTCGGACTAAACCTACCTAGTTTTCGTAAACAAAAAATAACAGGCTCTTAGAGGCCGAATTTGGGGAAACGTAAAACACAAAAGTTGTCCGGAACAACTTTTTCTAGGGGACACGCAAGCCGTTTTTCAAAATAAGGCTCCAATGGCCTTCAAAAACGCCAAAACCCGTGGCTAAGCATTTAAGCCCCCAGACCCAGTTCCGTTTCAGGGTCAGCCAGTTTCAACTCAAAACTGGTACGTTTCTAGGCCGAATTAGGATTTTCATAAAACACGAAAGTTTTAGCATTTTTCGAGGGCTAGAACTTTCGTGAAGAAAACTTTTTCAGATAACGTACCAATTTTGAAACGAAAATTGTTTTATAAAGGGTGCTCAAGGAATCTGAAATCCCTGCACCACAAGCTTTACCAAATGATTCTAGAAATTGGTTTTTCAACCTTAAACAAGTGTTTTGGCTACGAAAATCATTCCAAAGACGGTTTTCAACCTAAAATGAATTTACAAAGCATAAAACCAAGAGTTTGGATTTTATGACTCAAGTTATGAATTTTTACACGAAAAGTGATATTTTGGGATTTTATTCCTAAGTGTTTTCAAAGAAAGGAAATAAGAGTTTTCAAGCTATGTTTTAGCATACGATTAGTTCACGTGTGGTAACCGGGTGTTTGACCCAAGTTGCCGGGTCAAGCCCGAGACCCGAGAGGTTGACCATAGAGGGTTGACCAGATTTGACCAAAGTTAACCATGGTTGACTTTTGGTTGACTAATAGCATAGAGTTAGTTTATCCTTACGGGTTATCCAAAGTGACCCTAACGGATACCGATAGCTAAACTAAAGGGTTATCAGATATGACCCGATAGTTTCGGATTAAGTTATTCGACCCTTAGAGGTTAGTTTTGGCTTGGCACGCCAGGTTACCAGGAGTAAACAAGTTAGATGCTTTGCACATAAGGGGACATACAACCAAGATCATGTAGACATGTTGGCTAGTTTACCAGCATTTTCACGAGATTTAAGTAGATCATGTCCTTATCAAGCGGGCAGAACCTGCAGCTGTACCAGGAGTGGAACAGCACTAGGAAGGGACAGTTAAGCAAGAACGTATGACGGAAAGGTAAGTACAATTCCACCTACAGCATGAACATGTTTGTTTGCATAAGTTGTGTTTAGAAATCATGAATAGGATTTCATGAGTCATGTTGTTATGCAGTATGATATGTTAAGTTAAGTAGTATGCTATGTATGTTTATGTGTTATGTGTTATGTCATGTTATGTATGTATGTCATGTTATGTAGTATGTGTATGTTATGTCAAGCATGTAGTATGTATTATGTTAGATTTGTGACATCACGAAGCATGTCCACTATTAATAAGTCAGATGGTAAGATATGAGTTAAGATTAGTAGGACATGTTGTGTTGTACTGACATTGCCTCCGTGGTAAGTTAAAACGGCACGTTCCACGGTTTGACTTGATATGGAAGGGCTGCCTCCACTACTCCATGTTAAGCTTTGTGCTTCATGGTTTAAGTTGGTATGGTCGGACCGCCTTCAATCACTCCATGGTTACGTACCGAAGTACATACACACATGTTATAGTAGCAAGATAAGATAAGATCAGTTAAGTAGAGAAACCATAATTGATTTTAAAATAAATCATAATTGTTTCACGTTTTCGTGCATTTAGTTGCATGCGGATAGGATGTTGTGCTTACTGAGCTTTTTAGCTCATAGCTTACGTTCATGCTGTAGGTAAGTTTCCTACCGGCACTTCCTGCTACAAACTGTGGATAGATGGCGCAACAGAATGTGAAATGTGGGTATGGACTACTACGGGGTTTCCGAAGTGCTTTTAAAATTGAAATTTGTTTTCATTATATTTTCAGCATGTATGTATGACTCAGTTTATGTATGCATGGAGCTTTCCGCTCAGGTGAAAGCTCAGTACTCTGTGAGTACATCAGAATCAGTTAAGGTTTTATAAAAGAAAAACAGTTTTAAGTTATGCTTTAATCGAATTTAAAGTTTTATAATTTCCGCAATAAAGGTTTTCTATTAACGATTTTTAGAAAAGAAGAAAAAAAAATTTACTCTAAAATTTGGGTAACTTTATTTTTCAAGCAAGACAAGTAAGTAAGTAATTGTCACGAACCGAACCCAACCCCAGGTTCGCGTGGTCGGACACCGCGTGGCCTTGGTGGCGATAAGTCGGGGCGTGACAAAGGGAGAGTCCCACTGTTGTCAGGGGCATTCTTCTTCTGGGGAGGATTCTGTTGGCTCCCTTGTCCTCCAGCATTCCACTTTCTTTTCTGCTAGGGGTTGCCATACGGCTTGTTGCTGCCGCGT
The DNA here is from genome assembly GCA_025413485.1 of Ficus microcarpa. Classification (NCBI taxonomy): domain Eukaryota; kingdom Viridiplantae; phylum Streptophyta; class Magnoliopsida; order Rosales; family Moraceae; genus Ficus; species Ficus microcarpa. Next base: position 14,691 of record JAINRI010000265.1, on the reverse strand, counting down.
TGGCCAGAAGGTCCTCCTTGACCTTTCTGCTGTGATGATTGACCTTGTTTGGTCTGACTCTGCTTGGCTAGTGCTCTTTCCTCATTTCTTTCCTTAAACAACTGGGCCCGTTGCGCCTTGTTCTGACCGACCCAATATTCAGCTCGAACTGCTCGACTGACGCACTCGGCAACAGTGAGCGGTGGTTGAGGGCCACTGCTGATAATGTAATATCTGGTTTCCATGTTGCTAATTCTTGTAGAGAATTAATATATGTGTGGTTATGAGATTTTATGAGTAAAGTTCAGTCCAGAACTTTCAGATGTGTTTTGTGGGTTTTTATAGCCTTAAAAGGCTTAAAACTGATTTTTCGGACGATAAGAAGTGAAAACTGACCATTTTATGAAAAGTTAAAATTTTGACCGAAAAGTCAACCGTTGACCCGAAAAGTCAACGTTTGACCAAAATGGTCGAAATTAAGAATCATGAATTTTAAGATCAGTTTTTCACAAAAAAAAATTACCGAAACTCATTTTATTAGCAGATAATGAAAATGAGACTTCGGTTATTCGTTTTTCAAATCCGGCGATTTTTCTGAGCTCATAGAGCAAAAAGGGTTTGAGAAAACGAGAAAAAGATTTTTCGACCCGAATTCCCGACGGTATGTCAAAAATCCAAAAACTGTAAAATAATATTTACAGTATTGAAATTTAAATTTTTGAACTCGACGTTTCAAGATTTTCAGTCAAAAACCAAAGTTTTGGTTCAAGAATTTTCTAGATAGCTTTTGTTCTTATCCTCATGATGTGGTGGCCCAATTAGCTCTTGCCATGTGTCCAAGCCAACTCATTAATAGATGGCTTCCACTTTCTCCCTTGCTTGGTCGGCAAGCACAAGGAACAAGAGCAAGAAATCTTGTTCTTGAAGTCTCCTTAAGATCTCTATAAATAGATAAGCCCATATTCCCTTTTATTCACAAAACACAACTAGACTCTTGCAAATTTCAGCAAGAAAACCGTGAGAGAGAACAAGAGAGATCAGAAATTTTTGAGAGCCAAACCATCCACTTGCTTCGGGTAAGCTAGAAACCGAGTGGGAGAGAAAGAAAAAAATTTCTGGCAGCCAAAATCAGCCTTGGCCGAGTGTTTTGGTGCAGGGAAACCGTGGGTTAGAGGCTAAAAATTTGAGGGAAAAAGGTGAGCTAAGGGTTCGGGTGGTGTGGCTAGCCAAGAGAGTGAGTTTGGCGTGTGTTTTGAGGCTTGATTTTGCCTCCAAGCAAGCTTCGGGTGGCTTGTGAGAAAGGGTGAAAAATTTGTCCAACTTGGGCCATTCCTTCTTGTGTGGCCGAGGGGAGCAAGGAACCAACCAAAGGGACAAAAAATTTTGGTGTTGGTGCACCACAAGGACCAGCCGTGAGCTAGGTGAACCAAGGGGACAGCCATAGGAGCCATTCGGTTTGTCCAAAACCAAGGGGCCGAAAACCCACACCTTTGAGGTAAACCCTAAAACGTTTTCTCAAGCTTTTAATTGGTTTTAAAGCTTTGATTATGTGTATTTGTTTCAGCCAAAAAGTTGTAAGGGCTTAAGCCCATGTGTGGTTTATTTTTCTGCCTATGTGCTTGATTAGCCGTGTGTGTGTGCATGAGTGCAGCCGAGTGGTTTGGCTGATTTGTGCATGGTGTGTGTGCTCGGTTTTATGCTTATTTGTGCTAGAAAGCATGCTAGGGTTGATTGAGGCTTTATGTCCCCATTTAGGTCAGATTTGATGATGCTTGATTGGCTCGGATTTATGATGCTAGGTTGCTAGAAGATGTTGTTGCATGCTTGGTTAGTAGACCGTGCAGCCCCTAGGCAATTTAGGCTCGGTTGACGGGTTGCACGAGCACGTGAGTTGGCTTAGCTAGCCGTGAGAGAACGATAGAGGCGCTGCATGAATTGAACCTAACTCCCGCAGTGGGCGGTCGAGCTAGAACCATCGACTTAGGCAGTAATCAATGAACCTAAAAACCGAAACTGCCTCTCGGGTTCCCTGGGAGCAGTCTCGGGAAAACGTCCCAGTTGGCTGATAGAGGCCGAATTGGCCAAAACGTAAAACACGAAAGTTGTAGACTAGGCTGTTTCCTAGGGGGTAACGTGGGCACTTTGCCAAAATAAGGCTCCAAAGGCCTACTTTTACACGAAAAACCGTAGGTGGGTCAGAAGACCCAGTTTTTATGTTAAGCTCGGCTTTGATTTAAAACTGCCATCAAATGGTAAGGAATCAGAAAAAGTGTAAAACACGAAAGTTTTAGAACTCTTCGAAGGCTAGAACTTTCGTGAAGAAAGCATTTTCAAACTCAAAATGGAATTTTAACTATGACCTCAAATCTAAAAACGGTGCAGGGTTCAATATAATCCTGTACACGAATTTTGTAGAACCAACTTAGGAAAATTTATTTTCGGACATAACACGTTATTTTAAGCACGGAAACTGTCCCAAAAGCAGTTTCCGACCCTCGACTATTTTATGAAAATATAGGCTAAGATTCACGAAAATTTTATAAGGAAAGTTAGCAAGTTTTAAGCTAAGTCTTTTATGAAAGGGTTTTCAAGTCAAGTTTTTAAAGGAAAGAGATTTTAAGCTAAGTTTTAGGTAGAACGTATGGTAGCCGGGATTTAGTACCCGAGTTACCGGGCTTCGCCCCAAAGCCCAGAGTTGACCCGACAAGGTTGACTTTAGCACTCGTAAAGGTTGACCAATAAGGAAATCATGTAAGGCCCTAGGGTAGGTTTCGACCTAACCCGATACGTTTGTATATGGGCCTAAGTTCACAAAATAAGTTTTTATATAAGCCCAAGGGTAGGTGTTCGACCTAACCCAATGTTTTTATAAATGGGCTAAGTATACGGAAAAGTTTTTCAAACATAACCCTATGGGTTACAAGAGGCTTTACGTTAGGGGGACATATAGCCGAAAACCCGCATGAATGTTGGCTAGTACCAACATACAATAGAGATGGACTTGAAGTCTGACGTACGACTTTCAATCAAGCAGGAGGAGTTCTGCAGCGAAGGCTGGACAAGGATCTGCGTAACAACTAAGTATAGACGGTAAGTACAACACCGTCTACAGCACAAGCTAATAGGATTAGACTATTAGACTCGATGATGTGTTTTGTGTGATGTGCTATGTATTCATGAATGCAACATGAAAAATGCCAAGTGTGTAGGTATATGCTAAGAAAAGATAAGCAAGAAGCTACGTAGAAACATGACATAAGAAGTGTTTGTTCACACGTAAATAAGATCAAGTAAGAAAATAAGGATCGTGTCGATCCACCCGCATCAGGTCGGGTCGGACTGTGGATTGATCTGGATTGGTTTGGCCGCCCCAGACAATTCATTAGTCGCGCGCCGGATTCGAACACGTAGATTAAGGGCCCGTAAGATATAAAGAAAAATAATAAAGCATAAGATGGTCTATGCATGCTATGTGCTACATGTATGTATGCTATGTATGTAGGTATGTATGTATGCTATGTATGTATGCTATGTATGTAGGTATGTATGTATGCTATGTATGTATGCTATGTATGTATGTATGTATGTTATGTAGTATGTTATATTATGTTAGGTTATGTTACTGTGTGTTTTAATGTTGTATTGTTGTTATTTGTTTTACGGCCTAGGAGTTGTACTTACTGGGCCTCAAGCTCATTGTTTTAAGTTTGTGCTGTAGGTAAGTCGCCTGTCAGCTGATGGTGATGCGGTGGGGAGTAGCGGGTCAAGCAATGTAAAATCGTGGTATATGGAGCCGCTACGCATTTTTGAGTGGTATATACTTAAAAGAGACAAGAAAAGTTTTATAAGTAATAGTTAATATGCTTTACTTAAAAACAATGTTTTAAATTATGTACATAGTTTTGTGTATATAAAAAAAAAAATTTTCCGCTGTGTTTTCCAAGCTAAGTAAGTAAGTAAGTTTATGTATGAATGAATGTATGTACGCAAGGGTAACGGCCTACGCTAGGTGGGGCGTTACAAGAGTTGGTATCAGAGCGGTTTCCTCGCGACACGATTTTACAGTTGCTTGACATCGCCTCCACCATTGCAAGTAAGTTTAGATTTAATTGTTTTATTTATGTGCTTTATGGTTTACGATTATGTTGTATGGAGTAGACGCGACAGCATGGATCCACAGCAAGTGAAGAGGGATCGAGACGCGGTGGTAGCTTTCTACCGTTCACGACCAGCATACTTCGACAACACTCGACGATTGATGTCGGTCAGGCCATGGCTACGCGATATGGAGCAGACCTTCGCTATATGTCATATCGAGGAGCACCTTCAGGTTACGCTCGCCAGTAGATGTATGATTGGCGATGCTAGATTGTGGTGGGTTACTCTCGGGGAGCCACAGTTGCTGAGATGCACATGGGCACATTTTTGTTCAGTAGTGATGACCAGATATGGACCACTACCCGCGAGAGGACTCGGAGCGCCAGTTCGCGACCCAATGATCTACGGAGACATGAGACAGGCTCAATATCAGATACTGTTCCAGGATTGGCACGCGTATCCAGGGGAAGCGATGAGCCACTACTGTTGGAGGTTCCAAGAGATGATGCTCCCTCACATTCCACCAGAGATGCCCGATGCTGAGATGCAGGCATTGTTGCTCATGAGGAGAGGTATCCCTCAGCATATCCAGCATTTCGTCCCTATGCCAAACAACCAGATGACTGTTGGGAGTTTCTTCGACGACATTATAGAGGCCGAGGAGAAGGCTCAGGCTGAGCCAGCTGCTGAGCATATACCTGAGGCCCAGGCTTCTGATGCCGATGATGTCGTACCAATTGAGCCGCCAGAGCAGCAGGATCCACCAGTCATCGTTCTTTCAAGCGATGACGAGGACGAGATGGATGACGAAGAGGCTGCCTACGAGGAGTGGGATGATCCGGACGAGTTGTTCGACGAGGATGCACCTGACCCGGTGATAGTACTTTCCGACTCCGACACCTCGGTCAGCACCCTCGACGATATCGAGTAGAGTAGGTCGATTTCGTAGTATCTTTTGCTAGGACCGTTTGTATAGTTTTTGTATTCGGTTATTTTGACTGTATATATTTGTAGGATGGCAAGTGGTAGCCACTTCCATCCGAAACTCTGTCCGTTTTTATGTAAAAATATGTACATTATGTTGTATATAAGACAGTAAGTATTTTGTACAGTATGTACTTTAGTTATGATATGTACCCTTGTTTTTGTATAAAAAAGGGACCGTGCGTATCACGGGATATATGATAAGTTTATTTTATGATAAGATATGTTATGATGTCATGATAAGTTAAGTATGTATGTTATGATATGTTAAGTATGTATGTTATGCTGTATTAAGTATGTATGTATATGCTATGCTATGAAACGTATGTTTATGTGATGTCATGTAATGCATGATAAGATGATATGTTGAGATTGATATGGGAAGGAAGAATATTGTTAATATTTCTTTTTCCTATATTAGGATTATAAAGATGGTTCGTACGAGAGGTAATACGTCTGCCGATGCACCTGAAGATCCGCCACAGCCGGATATGATAACGCTGATGATGGACTTGCAACGACAGTTGCAAGAGCAACAACAAGAAATGGCAAGGTTTAGAGTGCAGTTGGAGCGGATGAACCAAGCTCCGCAAGTTCAAGCTGCGCCACAGCCAGCGCCGCCAGCACAGCCAGTGGTACCTCCGGTACCAAATGTAAATGTTCAACAAGAGGCCCAGCCAGTAGCGCCTCCACCGGCCGAAGTTCCAGTGGCACCAGCTGCCATACCGGCAAATCCACCAGCAGTTCGGGAAGACATGTTATACGAGCGCTTCAGACGCATGAAGGCTCCGGAGTTCGAGGGATCTACCGACCCGATTGCCGCAGATAATTGGCTGATTGATATTCAGGTCATTTTGAATTTCATGAGGCTTACGGAGCAAGAGAAAGTCTTATGTGCCTCCTTTGCGCTGAAGAAGGATGCGAGGCACTGGTGGACGACGGTTGAAGCGCGCCGGGATGTGATGGCTATGACCTGGCAGGACTTTGTCAACGAATTCCGCACCATGTACTACAACAGAGAAGTCCTTGCAGTACAGCAAGATGAGTTTACAAATTTTAGACAAGGATCACTGACAGTAATGGACGCAGTAAGAAGATTCGAGCAGCTAGCTCGTCTATGCCCTAAACTGGTACCGAACGAAGAAGAGAAGGTGCGGCTGATGATGAGAATGTTTCGCACTGACATCGCGAAACTAGTCAGCACCGGCAACAGCCCGCCAGAAACTGTGTCTGAATGTGTGAGCAGGGCGGTTAGAGCCGAGTATTGGATAAATCGGGATAAAGAGGCAAGAGCTCAGATCTTCAAGTCCCGAAAAGAGGAAAAAGCTGCTGGCAAGACAAATCAACCTCGACAAAGTGAGGAAGCTAACACGGAGGGTCAAGCAAGCAAATCTGGCCAAGGATCCAAGCAATTTGGGAAGAATAAGAGGAAAAGAAATTTCAACGGCCAGGATCAACAGAAGAAGAATAACCGGGGAAATGATGGTAACAATGTTACCTATCCCACTTGTGACACTTGTGGGAAGAAGCACCCTGGAATTTGCAGAAAAGGATCTACTGCTTGCTACAATTGTGGAGAAGAGGGACACTTTGCTAAAGACTGCCCTCAGAACAACCAGATACCCCAACCCCAACATCAGAACCAGCAGCCGCAGTATCAGAACCAGCAGCCGCAGTATCAAAACCGCAATGCCAACCAGAGACAAATACATGCGGTACAGGCTAGGCTGGAGGGACCAGCAATACAAGGCAGAATAGAAGCGCCAGAGCCTCTGACCCGAATCTATGCCTACACTCCGGGGGATGCGGAAGCAGGGACGTCACACGGAGTGACAGGTTAGATTTCTATCACCACTTACCATGTCATCGCCTTATTTGATTCCGACGCGACGCATTCGTTTATATCCCTAAATTTTGCTTAGAAGTTAGGAGGTAGTATTAGTAGTGTAGCAACCTTTCAATGCTTCTCTACCATACGGTGAAATTTTGTGTTCCAATCTCCGGATCCAAAATGTTCCCATTATGAGATATGGCAGAGAATTAATTGTAGATCTCATCGTAATCAAATTTCACGATTTCGATGTGATCTAGGGGGATATGACGCTAGGATCGATTGCAGAAGGCGCAGAAGTTAAGACTTCGGATGACGGTATACTCCATTTTAAGGGAAGAATCAGCGTATCCGACATCAGAAATCAGACAGAATGAAGAAGCAGGTAGCAGAATACGTGTCAAAGTGCCTAACTTGTCAGAAAGTTAAGGCCGAACACCGACTTCCAGGAGGAAAATTGCAAAAGATCGAGCTTCCGGAGTGGAAATGGGAGCAAATTACGATGGATTTTGTGGACTGACTACCCCAAGTTGTCTCAATTTTCGAGGACGAAAATTTTTAAGGAGGGTAGATTGTAATATCTGGTTTCCATGTTGCTAATTCTTGTAGAGAATTAATATATGTGTGGTTATGAGATTTTATGAGTAAAGTTCAGTCCAGAACTTTCAGATGTGTTTTGTGGGTTTTTATAGCCTTAAAAGGCTTAAAACTGATTTTTCGGACGATAAGAAGTGAAAACTGACCATTTTATGAAAAGTTAAAATTTTGACCGAAAAGTCAACCGTTGACCCGAAAAGTCAACGTTTGACCAAAATGGTCGAAATTAAGAATCATGAATTTTAAGATCAGTTTTTCACAAAAAAAAATTACCGAAACTCATTTTATTAGCAGATAATGAAAATGAGACTTCGGTTATTCGTTTTTCAAATCCGGCGATTTTTCTGAGCTCATAGAGCAAAAAGGGTTTGAGAAAACGAGAAAAAGATTTTTCGACCCGAATTCCCGACGGTATGTCAAAAATCCAAAAACTGTAAAATAATATTTACAGTATTGAAATTTAAATTTTTGAACTCGACGTTTCAAGATTTTCAGTCAAAAACCAAAGTTTTGGTTCAAGAATTTTCTAGATAGCTTTTGTTCTTATCCTCATGATGTGGTGGCCCAATTAGCTCTTGCCATGTGTCCAAGCCAACTCATTAATAGATGGCTTCCACTTTCTCCCTTGCTTGGTCGGCAAGCACAAGGAACAAGAGCAAGAAATCTTGTTCTTGAAGTCTCCTTAAGATCTCTATAAATAGATAAGCCCATATTCCCTTTTATTCACAAAACACAACTAGACTCTTGCAAAATTTCAGCAAGAAAACCGTGAGAGAGAACAAGAGAGATCAGAAATTTTTGAGAGCCAAACCATCCACTTGCTTCGGGTAAGCTAGAAACCGAGTGGGAGAGAAAGAAAAAAATTTCTGGCAGCCAAAATCAGCCTTGGCCGAGTGTTTTGGTGCAGGGAAACCGTGGGTTAGAGGCTAAAAATTTGAGGGAAAAAGGTGAGCTAAGGGTTCGGGTGGTGTGGCTAGCCAAGAGAGTGAGTTTGGCGTGTGTTTTGAGGCTTGATTTTGCCTCCAAGCAAGCTTCGGGTGGCTTGTGAGAAAGGGTGAAAAATTTGTCCAACTTGGGCCATTCCTTCTTGTGTGGCCGAGGGGAGCAAGGAACCAACCAAAGGGACAAAAAAATTTTGGTGTTGGTGCACCACAAGGACCAGCCGTGAGCTAGGTGAACCAAGGGGACAGCCATAGGAGCCATTCGGTTTGTCCAAAACCAAGGGGCCGAAAACCCACACCTTTGAGGTAAACCCTAAAACGTTTTCTCAAGCTTTTAATTGGTTTTAAAGCTTTGATTATGTGTATTTGTTTCAGCCAAAAAGTTGTAAGGGCTTAAGCCCATGTGTGGTTTATTTTTCTGCCTATGTGCTTGATTAGCCGTGTGTGTGTGCATGAGTGCAGCCGAGTGGTTTGGCTGATTTGTGCATGGTGTGTGTGCTCGGTTTTATGCTTATTTGTGCTAGAAAGCATGCTAGGGTTGATTGAGGCTTTATGTCCCCATTTAGGTCAGATTTGATGATGCTTGATTGGCTCGGATTTATGATGCTAGGTTGCTAGAAGATGTTGTTGCATGCTTGGTTAGTAGACCGTGCAGCCCCTAGGCAATTTAGGCTCGGTTGACGGGTTGCACGAGCACGTGAGTTGGCTTAGCTAGCCGTGAGAGAACGATAGAGGCGCTGCATGAATTGAACCTAACTCCCGCAGTGGGCGGTCGAGCTAGAACCATCGACTTAGGCAGTAATCAATGAACCTAAAAACCGAAACTGCCTCTCGGGTTCCCTGGGAGCAGTCTCGGGAAAACGTCCCAGTTGGCTGATAGAGGCCGAATTGGCCAAAACGTAAAACACGAAAGTTGTAGACTAGGCTGTTTCCTAGGGGGTAACGTGGGCACTTTGCCAAAATAAGGCTCCAAAGGCCTACTTTTACACGAAAAACCGTAGGTGGGTCAGAAGACCCAGTTTTTATGTTAAGCTCGGCTTTGATTTAAAACTGCCATCAAATGGTAAGGAATCAGAAAAAGTGTAAAACACGAAAGTTTTAGAACTCTTCGAAGGCTAGAACTTTCGTGAAGAAAGCATTTTCAAACTCAAAATGGAATTTTAACTATGACCTCAAATCTAAAAACGGTGCAGGGTTCAATATAATCCTGTACACGAATTTTGTAGAACCAACTTAGGAAAATTTATTTTCGGACATAACACGTTATTTTAAGCACGGAAACTGTCCCAAAAGCAGTTTCCGACCCTCAACCATTTTATGAAAATATAGGCTAAGATTCACGAAAATTTTATAAGGAAAGTTAGCAAGTTTTAAGCTAAGTCTTTTATGAAAGGGTTTTCAAGTCAAGTTTTTAAAGGAAAGAGATTTTAAGCTAAGTTTTAGGTAGAACGTATGGTAGCCGGGATTTAGTACCCGAGTTACCGGGCTTCGCCCCAAAGCCCAGAGTTGACCCGACAGGGTTGACTTTAGCACTCGTAAAGGTTGACCAATAAGGAAATCATGTAAGGCCCCTAGGGTAGGTTTCGACCTAACCCGATACGTTTGTATATGGGCCTAAGTTCACAAAATAAGTTTTTATATAAGCCCAAGGGTAGGTGTTCGACCTAACCCAATGTTTTTATAAATGGGCTAAGTATACGGAAAAGTTTTTCAAACATAACCCTATGGGTTACAAGAGGCTTTACGTTAGGGGGACATATAGCCGAAAACCCGCATGAATGTTGGCTAGTACCAACATACAATAGAGATGGACTTGAAGTCTGACGTACGACTTTCAATCGAGCAGGAGGAGTTCTGCAGCGAAGGCTGGACAAGGATCTGCGTAACAACTAAGTATAGACGGTAAGTACAACACCGTCTACAGCACAAGCTAATAGGATTAGACTATTAGACTCGATGATGTGTTTTGTGTGATGTGCTATGTATTCATGAATGCAACATGAAAAATGCTAAGTGTGTAGGTATATGCTAAGAAAAGATAAGCAAGAAGCTACGTAGAAACATGACATAAGAAGTGTTTGTTCACACGTAAATAAGATCAAGTAAGAAAATAAGGACCGTGTCGATCCACCCGCATCAGGTCGGGTCGGACTGTGGATTGATCTGGATTGGTTTGGCCGCCCCAGACAATTCATTAGTCGCGCGCCGGATTCGAACACGTAGATTAAGGGCCCGTAAGATATAAAGAAAAATAATAAAGCATAAGATGGTCTATGCATGCTATGTGCTACATGTATGTATGCTATGTATGTAGGTATGTATGTATGCTATGTATGTATGCTATGTATGTAGGTATGTATGTATGCTATGTATGTATGCTATGTATGTATGTATGTATGTTATGTAGTATGTTATATTATGTTAGGTTATGTTACTGTGTGTTTTAATGTTGTATTGTTGTTATTTGTTTTACGGCCTAGGAGTTGTACTTACTGGGCCTCAAGCTCATTGTTTTAAGTTTGTGCTGTAGGTAAGTCGCCTGTCAGCTGATGGTGATGCGGTGGGGAGTAGCGGGTCAAGCAATGTAAAATCGTGGTATATGGAGCCGCTACGCATTTTTGAGTGGTATATACTTAAAAGAGACAAGAAAAGTTTTATAAGTAATAGTTAATATGCTTTACTTAAAAACAATGTTTTAAATTATGTACATAGTTTTGTGTATATAAAAAAAAAAATTTTCCGCTGTGTTTTCCAAGCTAAGTAAGTAAGTAAGTTTATGTATGAATGAATGTATGTACGCAAGGGTAACGGCCTACGCTAGGTGGGGCATTACAGATAAGCACGGCTAAGTCTGGCCGGAACATTTTCATCATCTTCCTCACTTTGTCCTCCTCGGAACTGATGAGTTGAGGGCAGAGACGGGCGAGCTGTTCAAACCTTCTCACAGCTTCAGCCACTGACAAATTTCCCTGACGGAAATTTGTGAATTCATCCTGTTGAGTTTCCATTACTTCCGTGTTGAAGTACTTTTCACGGAATTCTTCCACGAAGTCTTCCCATAGCATCTGGTTGGCATCCCGTCTAATCTGAACCGTTTCCCACCATAGCCGGGCGTCTTTCTTCAACATGAAGGACGCGCAAAGGACTCTCTCTCTATCGTCGAGCCCTAAGAAGTTCAGGGAAACTTGAAGATCGATGAGCCAGTTGTCGGCCTCGATCGGGTCCGTCGATCCCTCGAATTCTGGCGCCTTCATGCGCCGAAATTCATGGTACAGCTCTGCCGGGGTTCGAACATGAGGTGCTGGCGGAGCAGCTACCGGCGCCATTGGTGCTTCTTGGGCCTCAGGATGTTCCGGAATCACTGGTTCCTCCTCGGGAAATTCCGGTACCGCTGGTTGTTTTTCAGGTGCCGGTGGTACCCTGACCTCAGGTGGTCCTTGGTTCTGTTGGGCTATTTGAGCCCTAAGCCCACCTATTTCTCGTTGTTGGGCGAGCATCATCTCTCTCAGCTCGTTCAGTTGAGCTGCAAGATCGACGTTTTGGGCTTGCGCCGCTCGACGTCTTGGTGGCATGGTTTTGTATAGAAGTAACAAAATAAGCTTCTTATTTTTTTAAAACTTTCATAAAATCATATCTTTTATACAGAACCATAATTTTCTTTTCATAATCAAAGTTTTTAGGAAAATACATAATTTCCTCATCATGGGCATACATTACTTGTTTACTACCATCGAGCTAGGGCACAACCCAAAGTCATTCTCACAACCATCCTTTCCATTGCAAACCATCGATAAAAGATGCGTACGAAAATCTAATCCTAAGCGTAAGAAAATAATTTAACTTACTTGGGCTATTGCAAAACGATGCGGAGCAAGACGAAGTAGGCTGGCAGGATACCGGCTCTGATACCAACTCTGTGACGCCCCCTTACTACGTAGGGCCGTCACTGCTTACTTACTTACTTACTTACTTAAAAATTTGGGATTTTTTTTTTTTTTTTGAAACTTACTTATAAAACATTTGTCTTTAGTAATACATCATTACTACTTACGTAAATGTTACTTAAGGTATTTAGTTCCAAAATACCATAATACATAACTTGTCTTTATCATACATGCTTATATATACAAAACTTCTTTACTTATCAAAAGATTTGCGGAAACTATGCGTAGTGGTATCCATACCGCCTTCGTCTGCCGCCACACCGCTCCAGCAATGCCCAGCATTAAGCTGCGGGTTTCTTACCTACAGTATGAAATATAACTTGATGAGCTTTCGCCCAGTAAGCACAAACATAATCTCACAAAACATTTAAAATATCATAAAAACATTCATCATCGTATGCATATGCGTGAACCATTTATGTTCCATTTATGCACTTCTTTTAACATTCTTATCTTTCTTATGGGCCCCATAATGTACGTACCCTTAACATATAGCGCGCCTCTAGATACAGTTAGATAGGATTGCAAGTCCCTAACTGCTCCAGGAAAACATAAATGATTACACCCTCTTACAGCAACGAGAAGGCGAATCCATAATTTTTAACATAAAAATCCTCCACCTTGGGGGAGGTTGTTACGACACTTTACTTGTGATTTCTTACCATGTTATTTATCTTTAGTGAACATACCTTATGATGTCACTATATGATATCATACTTTTCATCTCATTAATAACATGGCATGGCATTCTTTTCATTCATAGCATTTGCAAACATGACATTTTTGTAAACATGACATTTTGCAAATATAGTACTTTTATAATCTTTTGCACAAATAACACTTTTCATAAACATAGCATTTTGTGAAAATAACACCTTTTATAAACATGGCATTTTGCAAAAATATCACTTTTCATAAAACATGGCATTTCATAGATATAGCACACAACATATTGCAGCATATTTGAAAACTACATACTTGAACATAATTTACTAGTTTTCATACTGCAGGTGAGATTTGTACTTACCTCTAGTGCCGTATCCTTAAAATTGCGTTCCTTAAATTCGTCGGCAACGGCAATTCACTTTCCTGATATACCAAAAATATAGGATCAGGATCCCTTCATAAGGTGTTGGTGACCTACCAACACTCACATCTACTTTTGGTTGTATGTCCCCTATACATGTTATCCATTTTGGCCACATTAATCCCTATTCTCTATCGAATTTCAATTAATCCTTATGAGGTTACATTGGGTAACCTTTTTGGTTAGAGCCTTGTTCTATTATTGGGCTTTGTTCATACATCCTTGTTATTGGGTTATTTCCATTAACCCTTCAAATCTTAGCCCAATTATACATGTGGGTATCCCTTAGGGTCATGTTGCGTAACCCTTAAGGTTAACCTTATTTAACCTTGGGGTTCAACTTTTTTGTCAACCCTTGGTTATCCTTGGGTTTGTAACTCGGATAAAATATCCGGTTACCGTTCGTAATCGGCTTGCTTACCAATTTTTTTCTTCAAAATTCCTCTTCCTTATTTTTGGAAAATCTTGTGTAATTAACTTCCAAAAATCCTTCATTTTGCTTGTAAAAATTCTAACTCCTTTAATTAGAAAATACATTGACTTAATCTCATTATTTCCTTTAACTTGTAAACTCTTGGTTGAAACCCTCTTTTTCTTTACTTCGGAGAAAAATGTGAAATTTCAAACCCGAGCCCTTAAAATTCATGGTTTTCGAGATAAATCTTTTATAAAATCATTTGGGGTCAGAAACCACCTTTGGAATGGTTTCCGAAGCTAAAATAACCATTTAAGAACACTTCATAATTTTTCTAGAAATTATTTTCGTGAAACTCAAATGCAAGATTTCGGACTCCCTGCGCGTCTCCCACGAAACGCGCCCAGTTTAAAAATTGGCTTGGAATTTGAAAAACTTATCTTCACAAAAGTTGTAGCTATCGAAAAATGCTAAGACTTTCGTGTTTTGCACAAAATCCAATTCGGCTTGGATCAGTACCAGATTTTATTTGAAAACGGGTTGACTTAGAAAAACTGGGTGAAAAACGTCCCAGGAGTTAGCCACGGTTTTTGGGTAAAACGGAGGCCTTTGGAGCCTTATTTTGATATTCCGTCTGCGCTGTCCTCTAAAAAAAGTTGTTCTGAACAACTTTTGTGTTTTAACTTTTACCTCATTCGGCCTCTAAGGGCATGATATTTTCATTTTCCAGAAACTGCTCAGGTTCGAAACCGAGCTGGCAGTTTTGAGTGTTGTTTTCGGTTTACGTCCTATTTCACGGAAACTAACTCGACCGA
>JAINRI010000263.1:0-17568 GCA_025413485.1 Ficus microcarpa | reverse complement strand
TCTTCGACACACCTAAAAAGCCTATAATGTAATTCAAAACCCTAGGCTATGGAGGCGATGTAAATCTTAATTAATCAAGTTTAAGCTTGCTTAATTACACTAAGCATCATTAAGCTTTGCCTATAATAAACATCATCCCCACTCATGTTTCCTCACACCTCAAAATTCACTCTCTTATATCTCTAGAGTTTATCTCTCTAGAAACTCTCTATAGAAGTTCTCTTTAGAGAATTTTCTCTAGCCTTCAAAAATTTTCCTTCCATTTCCCACCTCCCAAACACCTTCTTAGTTGAAGAAATTCTCCAAGCCCCTTCAAGAAGTTTCTCAAGGAAGTTCTAGCTTTGTTCTCCGACAATAACTCCAATCGTCGAGGTAGTTTTTCAACTGAGACACTAGTCATTATTTTTTTAGTTCACAATTTTTATAGGTTAATATTTAAGTGAAATACTATCGAAATTAGAATTGGTGGTTTGACAATATAACGTTTTTGATTATTCATATGAATACGTTCATGTTTATGTCATGGGTAGTAAGAAAATTTTAGAAATCGAACTTAAATTGGATATTTTGAACTTTGATCTGTTCGTTGAGAATTTTAGGAATTTAAATGAGTTTCTAGAGTTGGAAGCTATTAAGAAAATTAGAAGAAAAGAAAAAAAACTATGGAACATGAGCTATGGTGTATATGTGTAACACTCATTTATCGGGATGCCACGATTACTATCTTTAACATCACATATGATTTAGTATTTGCAGAGAAGGGAATTTTTTTTAAATGTTTAAAACATTAAATACCAAAATGTAAAATACTTGTCTCATGCTCAAAACAATTTGAAGAAAACTAAACTTTATGATATTAAAAGGAAATCTGAACTTTATAAAAATCATGATCGTGGAAATATCGTCTTAGAAAAAACATAAATGTAGGTTCTTTTAAAATAAAAAAGTTCCAATAACCCACTCCGCCACCACGCACACTTCCATGCCAAGCCTCCTCCAATCTTATGCCTTAGTTTTAGCTTTATCTGCAACATGTGAAGAGACTATTATAAGCGAATGCTTAGGAAGTACATTAAAATAAGATCACAAAGCGTTTTATTATAAGAAAATATAAACACATCACATGCACGTTAAAATAAGATCCTTGAAAAAGAGGAAATATGTTAACATAACTGATAATCATAAAATATGCTTCGCATGGTTCGGCACATTAGATAGACATTCTAATTATAAATTGTTGTAAGGATTTCACGACATTAATGATTGCTTAGAATTTAAATGATTAAGATGAAAGTGTATGTTTAAATTCCTATAAGTTTAATACCTTTTTTTGAAAGATTTAAATTCTAAAATTAAGAATTTTTAGACAAAACATGACTAAAATTTTTAAGCCAGAGGAAGTAAATCTAAACATGATCTTAAAATCCTATGGGTGCAGGCATAAAGATTTAAAGGTGAAATATGTTGAATCAAATCCATAAAATGATTGTAGAAACCACTTCAAAATTATTACAGACGACTAAACTAAGTTAATAAAATGAAAACGAAGGTCGATTTGATGTTCATAAGTTCCATATGAACCATAAGGAGATTTAAGGTGACAAGTGATTAAGATTCAACCTATGCAGTGATCAAAGAAATTTTAAGGATATTCTTAAATTTTAATTTAGAATTAAACCATAGTGTGAAAATCATGTTCAGTGAAATATTCGATTTTAATTGACTCCAAGAGAGTCAATTTAGTCAGTATAGATTAAATTAAGATCCGATTAAAGTTTAAATGTCAATGTTATAGTTTAGAAATAAGTTATTTAGATTAAAAATGAAATCTCGATTAAAAAAAAGAAAAAATACGAAGGCCATATGGCATATGGCCTCGTTAAAAATGTTGTAGTATGTATGATGTGCCCCGACTAGCATTGGTGCACTTGTTGAAAGGACTATGACATATACATATATAATTACCAAATATATATATATATATATGTATTTGTGAGTGCTCAGTTGTCTCTCAGAGTAAATACTTACAGAAGAAAATTAGAAGTTACAATTATTTCAATAGTACAAAGTTAAGAATGTGACTTTAAGAAAAAGTAATTTAAACACACCAAAAAAAAAATAAATAAATAAAGGCAACAAAGTTTGAAAATGTTAAAAAAGAAAATGAAAAACCAGAAGCCGACAAAAATTTTGAATAGTGCAGAAGATTGAGACTTTTTTTTATTTTTATTTTTATTTTTTATTTTGTATTTTTTTATAACCAGTTGAAAATATGTGCTTGCATGTGTAGAGGCTTTATTACATAGTATTTTGGTTTATAATAAATTATTTAGATACGTGACGTGCATATTTTTGAACTAAACAACATATTGGATTTGAAATTGAAAAAAAAAAAAAAAAAAAAGAGGGCTTGGATGTAACTTTTTTTAATGTTATATGAGTGTAAATTTTAAAAATATTAGGGGGACATTTCCGTATCTTAAAAGAAAATTTGACTTTAAAAAAAATTATTACTACACAAAATAACTAAACTAAATGTTTAATAAATAAATTGTGAGGGAATAGTAAACAAACAATCTTTTTGTATAGTTATTATGATATTATATTAGTATGATAGAAAGATAGATAAATAGGTAAATAGATTAATTTTGACAAACATCTTGATCATCGGGAACTTCAAAGCAAAAGATAGCAACATAAATAGGTCTATTCTCGTGTTCGGCACCCCATTTTTGCAAGACATGAACTATATTTGTATCAATTAGTCTCTTCGGTTATCCTCTCTCTCTCTCTCCCTCTCTCACTCTGTCTCTCTCTCTCTCACTCTCTCTCACAGCCGGATGTCGGACTAAAGAGTATTCCTATATTTATATATGTTTACATGTTAAATATTTCATCTTTATATATATATATATATATTTACATGTTAAATATTTTGTCTTTCTCAAAGTATGGGTTTGTATGTCTTCTTTTCTATTTACATCATTGTCATCTCACTCAATAGTTATACTCTCATATAGAACTGATGATCAAAACATATCTTTTTGCATTTGAAAATTAACTTAGAAATACACCCCATAATCTATAGGTAAAGAGTCCCAAAATTATCGGTGAATATAGGATTGCCAAATATTTTGTCAGCTGTAATACCCTAATAATTATAAAGTAGAAAATCATTCTTATTGAAAACGTTCCTCTAAAAGCGTTAACTTTATATGAAAGGGAAAAGTAAATATGAGTAGTCATTTCATTTCCTGTTTAATTATGTATTTACTTTTGAAATTGATAATGAGAGCTTAGTATTGGACCCCAAACATTATAAACAACGTGGAAAGAGAATGTCAATTTTTGGATCTCTTATAATATTGATTCGTTGTCAAAAGAAATGAAAGAATGCCAAATCACTAGGAGTGATGAATAGGTAATACAAAGTTTAATCACTCAGTTGAATTTGCTCTCAAAGACCTTTGTGAAGAACAAGACCAGAAGCTCACGGCCTATAGAAGTGATCAACTACAACGAGTTGCTCGATTGCACGAGATTGTAGTGGGTATTAAAAAGAAAGAGAAAATTACTTAAATAACCATATTTTTTTATATATTGACCAATATGACATAAGTTATAGTTATTTTTAGTTTAACTTTGTGTCATACTAGTCTAGTGTTAATTTTTTGTGTCATATTAGTGTATTGACTTCTAAATTTGTATTCTTCAGGTGTTTCCCTTTTATAATGTTAGGTTGGACTTATGGGTTAGGAAGGATTGGGCTTTTGGGCATTCTCTAGAGTTACTTCTAGCTTGTTTGATTTCAAGGTTCAACTTAATCCTAAGCTAAAATATTTAAATCATTTATGTCTTTTTCTAAATTCACAATTTTCGTAAGTCAAATTTTAAAAGTCCATAACTTTGTATATACAAGTTTAAATTGGATGATTTTTTTTTTTGGTCAAACTACAAAGAATTTCGAAATAAATAAAACAAGCTCCATAATGATATATATTTTTTCCAAATACATTCCAAGTTTTACATTTTTAACTCTAACAATTCAAACACCTCATTAAACGCACATTCAATTCACTTCAATTCCAAGACAAAAAACTCAATTAATCCATATAGCAAATGCATGCTTCATCTCCTTTACCTTGGGGAAGTTGGAACATTTGCAAACTCTATAGTCTGTAAGTTTGTTAGAATTAGTTAGGGGGAATATGGAGCATACACTCCAATTGACGTATTGGAAATAGTTCATTTTCAACCAAATGCCCAACTCTAAAACTTAACTTAACTCCAATCAAAATAATTTTAATTATTCAACTCAAGTAGACTAACCAAATGGTCTTTTAGAGATGTGAATAGTCAAATTGATTTACTTAGAGAAAAAAACATTTGGAGAGCTTCAACTAAATTGATGACTCAAAACCCTTTCTAAGTTTGTGAATTGATTTTCACATATGTATATTATATTTATACAACTTATTTAAAATTTTTAATGGCAGGAAAAAAACAAAAAACAAAAAACAAAACTAAATAGGGCACAAGATTTTAAAGAGATTTCCTAATCCCATAACCAAACACTACTGCTACATTCGGTGTTTTATTTTAAATTCAAATTTTCATTTCAGATTTTATTTTATTTTATTTTTTGAAAAGTCAACAAAAATTATAATTAGTTTTTAAAAAATCAACCAACTCCAACTTAAAAATTTTATCTCCAACGAACTTATCAAACGGAGGTTACATAGTATATAAAATTAATTGGCCATGAGCGTTGGACTATGAGTTGTCCATCATCATTCATCAACAGGATTGTTCCCATCTCTCCATTTTCGGGATAAATATGATCTCAAATCAACTCTTTCATTATTTTCATTATTATCTTACTTGGATATCTCTCTCTTTTCTATATAGCCAACCTTACCTTTCACCTTGTTTCTAGTTGCTATGGGAAAACATAGTACTCCAAATTAGTTTACAATTTAAGGCCGCATTTAGAACAACCTTCCTAGAAGGAATTTTTTAACTTAATTTTAAAACTCTTAAATCTACATTACATTTTTTCTCTTTTCTGTTTTCAAAAAATTAAAATTTTAAAAGTTTATAATTTTCTTTTTTTTTTTTAAGTCAAAATATGGAAAAAATAATAATTTTTAACTTCAAATCATGAAAAATTAAATAAGATTTATATTATATATTTTTTTCACAATACATTTTAATTTTTTACCCTATTATGGTATCTTATTTCATTTGCAATGAAACGAGCACCTTGGAAGTGGTCAAAATTACAGGAAGTCAAAATTACAATTGTGAGATTGAGAGCACCATTCGGAACAGACTGTGCTGGAGGTCCCACCGAAGAAAAAAAAAAAAAAACCCCCCAATAAGAAAAAGGGAGAATAAGTTGTCAGAGCTAACGCGGCAACCAAAGAAAAATAATAATAATAAATGAAAACGACAAACTTCTAACATGCACCCGTTCTGTTCATCATCGCCTCACAAGACCAAAACAGCTACCGACAATTTTTACATAATGCCAGACAGTAAATGACTAATTATTATTATTTTTTCCTTGATGACCATATCATAGACAGAAAAATAACGTAATAATAAAGACCCAATATAGTAATTTCAGATTTTGTTTTAATTACGTTATATATATTTTTTATTACAATACATATTTCACTGAGAATGGAAGTCTTTTCTTATATAAATAAATAATAATAATTATAATAATATTAGTGTTAATTTGGTATAATTCGATGGAGGTGGTTTTTAGGTTGATATCATCTCTTCACCTATTTAAATGAATGAAAATGGTAGAATTTGTTTGCATATTTTAGAATCAGCTTCCTTCAACCACTAGTTTGTAACGTACGTAATTATCGTAGTAAATTAGTCCAAATACGTTACACACAAAAAACAAAAGGGAAAATTAATAGTATGATACCAATTAATTACCAAACCAAGAACTAATTGATTAGATAAGCAACTAAACAACAACATTGCAGTAGTAGTAGTTGTAGTTGAAGGAAAAGTTGTCTGGATCTTTACAACCTTATAAAACACAACACATGAAATGATAAGCCACGCTGCCCGGTTTATATTTGTTGTCTCTCTCTCTCTCTCTCCAAACGAGAGTGTAGAAATAAAATCACCAGTGAAAAGCCATTATGCTGTATCTACTCTCTCTCTCTCTCTCTCTCCCCCTCCCCTTTCTCTCTCAGTCACAAGTCACAAACTCCAAAAAGAGAAGAAAATAATATTTATGTATAAATATATATAAAAGTACTCCATAAAGGCAATTAAATCAATCCAAATATCCAGCTACCTGCCCACACAACTCCTTCACAGATTACCTTCCCTTTCCCATTCCGTTGCTTTCTTCCTTCTCTCTCTCTCTGATCTTGGCTGCCTCATCTTCATCTTCATCTTCATCTTCATCTTCGTGTGTGTGTGTGTGTGTGTGTGTGTATATTCATATACATGTACATGTATAAGCAACATTTCTTGTTTCAATTCTTTAAATTGTGTTTTGTTTTTGTTTATTGGAATGGCAAGGAAAATCCCAAATGATAGACTGGTATTGTTATGGTATGTAGTTGTGGTAGTGGTTCAAGTGGTGAATGTTGATAAAGGCTCAGCAGGAAATAATGAGCTGCATATTCAAATATGGCCTCTTCCTAAAGATGTCAGCCATGGTAGTAGTAGTAATGCTGTTCTGAGCATACCAAAGGATTTCCATGTCTCCACCAAATACGACGACGTTTCCGGCATTCTCCGCGACGCCTTCTCCAGAGTACTCCTCTCCCTCATCCAACTCGATCACGTCGTTTATCCTCCTACCCACTTCCTCAACTCTTCTTCCTCCCTTCTTCTGGGATTAAACGTTGTCGTTTCTTCCATTGATCAAGAGGTACTCCCTACCCACATTTTCCTCTTTCTTTCTTTTTTTTTTTCTTTTCTTTTTTTTTTCCCCTCCACTGCTTGTACTTTTTCTTATTTTTCTTCTGAATTAATTTTTCTTATTTTTTTTAAATAACAAACTTACATTTTGTCCTTAATTAAATTTGTACATTTACAAGCAATATAACTCAAATTGTAGAAATAAACGAAATGGTGAAGAGGTTATTGTTGATGTTGTTGCAGTTAAGATATGGAGTAGACGAGTGGTACAAGTTGTCAATTCCTTCACCTGATCACTTGGGGAATCCTGTCTATGCATCTCTTGAGGTTTTTTTTTTTTTTTTTTTTTTTTTTTTTTTTTTCATATGCTAGCTTCGTTTGTTCCACCTACTGCTTATCTTCCTTTCTACTTACATATAATTTCATACATTAATATTACATTTTAGTCAATGTCAGAGTCTACATTTATGAACTACTTTTATCAATTATTTATTTTCTCTTTGACTTGATTGTACTTTGGTCTGTTGTTGTCCTTAATTATAAAGCTTCTTCTTTCCGCCCTTTTCATTTTTCATTTGTTAATTTTTTTAAATCTGGAATATTTACACATGATACCTTACAATCTTAATCTATCGGCAAAAACAACAATATTTACTAGTACGGTAAAAGTAAAAGTATGCTTTCTACCGTAAGTTTTGCCTAAAATTTTTGTTTCTTTTGTACTTTTAATTTGATGCAATGCTCTGTAATCAACGAAAATGCATAAGCTGAACTACCTTCTCTGTCTCAATTCTCACGACGCAACAGTTGAACAATAATGTTAACCTTACTTGAAATGAAAAATGCAGGCAAAGACGGTTTACGGAGTGTTACATGGATTGCAGGTAAATTTTTCTCTTTCTGTGTTGTTTAACATTCAGGGGAAAGACTATTTGTGATTAATTATTTACAATTTGGGCACAAAAATATTGCAGACATTCAGCCAGTTATGCCGATTTAACGTTAAGACAAAGACACTTGAAGTTCATATGGTACCATGGACCATTATTGATGTACCCAGATTCTCTTATAGAGGCCTTTTGATAGGTCAGAGTGATTCCTTTCATGTAATTTCTTTCCATACATTTATGTCTCAACTGTTTCTTCATGCTTTTAATTTTCTTTTATGACTTCATGTGTATATTCGACCAATATTTTCATCAAAAGGGAAGGGGTATATTTCAACATTTAAAGAGAAAAAAAAAGGAGATATACGTCGGATATGCTTCGTTCATTTCTCTGTTCATTGATCAATGTCTTACTAGTTTTCCTTCTTTTTTTTTCCCCCACATGATGTGTGTTATGGTTAGTTTTAAAGTACAAGTTCAACCCCCTTCTCTGTTTCTTATAGGGAATTTAATATATGTTGCTTGAAATTCAATGTTTCAATAACCTGTCCACCCGTCCCGAAGATAGCTCCTTCCACCATTTCCTTCTACCAAATGAGGCCTAAAGCGGAACTTGTTGTCATCCTATGCATCCACAGACTTGTAATGCTTATGGCATAGAATATTGCGTAACCAAAGTTGGATGCTTCGTAAACAAAGTTTTCAAATGAATTCATGATGTAATCTTGCAAATCAATTGATTATGTGCAGATACATCTCGACATTATTTGCCACTGCCGGTGATAAAGGAAGTAATCGATTCCATGTCCTACGCAAAGCTGGTACACTTTTAACCCCTTTGGACTTTTGGATTCTTTTCAAAAACCTTGCAAAACTGAGGTGAAGCTTTAGTTAACATATTGATCTGCCATCCCCAATCCTTTCTTTACCTCAAATAAACAGAATGTGTTGCACTAGCATATCGTGGATTCACAGTCTTTTCCATTGGAGATACCTTCATATCCGAAACTCTGGAATGGTGCTTATTCTGAATCAGAAAGATATACCATAGAAGATGCCAAAGAAATTGTGAGGCAAGTGATTTTTGTCTTCTTTCTATTTTGTATATGTATAAATTTGTTCGTGTGTATGTATGTTACCATTCTTATTTAGTTCTAATATTTTGTTTAGATATTTGCAGCTATGCTGAAAGACGAGGAATTAACGTATTGGCTGAAATTGATGTACCAGGACATGCTCGTTCATAGTATTTTTCAACTTAAATAATACCTACTTATGTTTCTGTTGCATCAAAGAACAGCGCTAAAAACAACTAAAATAACCTATTTCTGCACAATGTAAATGACATTTTATTAAAAAAGAGAACTAAATTGTCCTTGAAAAGAAGACGCACAAACTCAAATTCATAAGCTTGCATAAGTTACCCTTTGCATCAAGTTGTTTAAATTAGCCAATGGTCTTAATGTTAGGTGGATTGGTTACCCTTTGCTGTGGCCTTCAAAAACGTGCCAAGAACCACTTGATGTTAGCAATGAATTCACCTTCAAAGTAATCAGTGGAATTCTTTCAGGTAAAATCTTGTCTATTCTCATTTTTCACAGACATCATACTCCTGAATGTCAAATACAATTAGATGTATCTCTGTCTATTATTCTTGTTTTTCTTCTTCTTATTTTAATTTTCTTGTGTTTCAGACTTTAGGAAGATCTTTAAATTTAAGTTCGTTCACTTGGGAGGTGACGAAGTTGATACAAGTAAGTGCATGAACTTCACTCCCCGCCTTATATTACTTAAACTATCCGAATGATATCTTGACCGGTATCAGATATGTTGAAAGAACTATTGTCAAAATGTTAAATAATGTTGTTAGCATGTGAGTTGACTAAATGTAAAACTTTTTTATCCAATTTGTATTCTCAAAACAATGTCAACCTTTTACAATTGTCTCTGACTTTTCAGGTTGCTGGACGACCACTCCTCGCATAAAAAAATGGTAAAATCAATCTAAAGTTTCATTTTCTTCAGCATCACAGTCGCTTCTAAACAAATTTTAGCTAGCTGGCCTGGTAAAGGCGGTTGAAGTGGTCATATTTAGTTTCTTTAAACAGTTTTTTCATTCATTTTTTTTTTACCCTTTCGCATTATCCAGAGAAGATTGTACTCTAATTCTCATAGCCTTTTAGAATTCAAGTTTCAAGGAAGACAAATTAACCGAAACTTCATTGCTTATCGCCTATCATGTTGTGCAGGCTAAGAGAGCATGGTATTAATGGATCTGAAGCGTACGAATACTTTGTCTTGAGAGCACAAAATATAGCTCTGTCTTATGGATATGAAATTGTTAACTGGTATGAAACTTACGTGCAATGTTTTTCAGTTAAAAAAAAAAAGATAGAAAAAAAGAGAAAGACATTAGTTTTACATCTTATCTACTCATATAAAAAATTTTACAGGGAAGAGACGTTCAATAACTTTGGCAATAGATTGAGCCGCAAGACCGTGGTGCACAACTGGTACATTAATTAAACTCTCTAAAATCTAGAAATATTGTCACGAATTTATGTGCACTTGATACTTTAATGGCAGGCTTGGAGGCGGTGTCGCTAAGAAAGCAGTGGCAGCCGGGTTGAGGTGCATAGTGAGTAACTAGGACAAGTGGTATTTGGACCATTTAGATGCTGAATGGCAAGGTTTCTATTCAAATGAACCACTTGAAAACATCACAAATCCAAGCCAACAAAATCTAGTTATCGGGGGTGAGGTTTGCATGTGGGGTGAACACATCGATGCTTCCGATATTCAACAAACCATATGGCCCCGTGCTGCAGCTGCTGCAGGTACTTGCATTGTTGCATTTCTTGTGTTTTACCAGGAATCTTATGCCAACAAAATATAGATTTTTCTTACGTCTTGTTTTTCGATATTGTTTTGAAGAGCTGCTATGGACACCTTATGATAAGCTGGCCAAAGATCCGAGGGAGGTCACAGGAAGGCTAGCGCATTTCAGGTGTTTGTTGAATCAAAGAGGAATTGCCGCTGATCCGGTAGCCGGACCAGGAAGAGTTGCTCCTCTGGACCCTGGCTCTTGCTATTCGCAATAGTAAGCTAGAAGATTACCTAAATTTTTAGACTCTGAGTAGGGTAACCTGCTCATTCATGTATTACTTACAAAATTAATTATAATAATTTGGATTGGACCTAAATGATAATCGAATAAACTACTACATTATTGTGGTGTCCGTACTAATTTTTAGAAGGCAGGACTAACATAAGATTTCAAAATTTATTTCATTCATTTTGAATGCACTAGAAATCTAAAGCAACCTAGTCCAATGAAAAGTTATGATGTGATTTAACGATTAATGGCCATTCACTACAATCCACACAAAAAAAAAAAAAAAAAAGGTGACACTTAAAAAATTGGTCATAGCTTTTTAATTTTTTATGTTCTCTCTTCTATCGTGTCGTGTTATTTTTTACATGTATTTAAAAGAATAAATAGTTCTTTTAATCAGGCCACATCATCATCATGTGGATTTTTTTTTTCTTTAAATTTTTGCATTGCCTGTCTCTATTGTCCTTAAAATAATAAAGCAACGTTTCCTTCACCTTAAGCTAAAATTCATGTGGTAGTTGAAGATAAATCTAACTAAAAGAGTGGTACCAAGCAACGAATTAAGAAGATGGACCTACATAGTACAAAATTGTTTTCTTTTTATTTCTTTATTTTTTCTTCCCTCTAAAAAAAATTATTAGTACAACTACGAAATAATACTTAATACATGAAAAATACTTTATGACAATAGTGATGTTAAACAATACACAAAAAGAGAGGAAAATCTCATTGGGGAACCTTATATTTCGAGACCTATATTTTATTAGTAAGTATCAATATGTTCCTTAACATTGTTTTTAATATGTTTGGTATAAGTCTCTCTCTTTGTATGTTGTACATAAATAGGGAAGGGCCCAAACTTTGTAAATACAAGAAATGCAAGGACAAGTCCCATAAAGCATTAAAGCCATTGATCTTGTACATGTACATTATTTATTTCTCAAGAGCCAATCAGAAGGTAGGAAAAAGACAGGAGCACGACGGCACAAAAAGTTGAACTAAAACATATTATTAACTGGTGTGTAGCTGGTAAGTTTAATAAAATATCTGTATAAGGACATGTTTAGTGCACCATATGTATTTTATTATTGTTATACAAAATATTATTTGATTTTGCATTGTATTAGAAATTCTTAAAAAATTGAAAAGCATCCCATATATTCTCAAATAGTACAGGTATTACCTCTTAATTGCCCGAAATCATTTTTGAATTGCCCAAAATATTATAGACTTCTAAATTCTTCAATTTTCACATATTACTCCCCAATTACCAACTCAAGTATACTCAAATATATTTTATGTAATTTGCATAGTGCACGTAAGTTTTCCTATAAACAAAAATTTAACTAACATATCCCTAAAAAAATTTAATTAACATGAAACTACGTTGGAGCAGCAAAGACATGGAAATGATTATTAGACACCAACTAACATATCCCTCAAAAAAATTAATTAACATAAAGCAAACGTATGGATCCATCATTGCACATATATAATATATATCAACATGATCGAGCAGTAATTTTACTATTATTGTGTGTGTGTATATGCTGGAATTCATTCTAAAAAAAAAACACAACAAAACAAAAAAAGAACGAAAAAGAAATCAAAGCTTTAGGCGATCAAATTTTGGGTTGAATCCACTTTTTTTTTTCTTTTGATTTTTTTTTATTTTTTTTTTTTTGGTTTCCGGAATTTCTTAAGGAGTTGCTCATTGTATTGTCCGTTGGAATAATTTAGGTAGGTGGCTTGCTTATTCCTAACCAAAAAAAAAAAAAAATTTAAGTTAAAAAAAAAAATCCCTGACACTTTGACAAGAGCTGCAAAATAGTCTACCACCAACCAAACTTATGGCACTATGAGGTTTCTCTGTTGCCTATCTCTTGACAAGTTTCAATGGTTTCTCCATCATCCCTAATTAGGAGTTTTGTAGATCTTATGAAAAACTGTTATTCGTGTCATGTGATTTTTTTTTTTTTTTGGTAATTACGAGATGGGACGAGATTTTTGAATATAAGAAATGATTAGGGGATGAAAAATATAAGAATCTAATGTTGAGTTTTATATACACGAGTAGGTGCCATTGGTCACTTGGCAATAGCTTGTGGGTCACTTACTTTAAAATTAAAAAAACAAAAAATCATGTCTTGGTTGATTCTATACCAGACATTAATTTCTCAATTCAAAATACATAAAATATATATATTTTTATTATATTTGAAAAAGTTAACAGGTTGATTAATTTGCTATGTTATATAAAATGGCATATTATCAAATGTTAGTCAAGGAATGCATTTATTTTTATGATTTAATTTGTAATCATCTATGATTACAAAATAAGAGTAATCATTGAAAATTCTTCAACATATATACTCATGTCTTAACATATATAGAATTACGATCTTTCTTTTCTTTTTTTGAGGAGAAAATTTCTCTCCTTTTTTTTTTTTTTTTTTTTTTTTTCATATAGGAGACAAAATGCTAAAGATCATGTCATGGTTGAGGGTGGACTACCCACGTTCCTTTTTTTTTTTTTTTTTAATTTGTTTATTTTTAAAGTATTTATCGTCCTTTTTAGGAGAGAAAGTGCTAGCTTTACATAAAATCAATTTAAAGCTAATAACTACTAAGCGACAGATAATTTTATAAATATATATATGCCATATGCATACAGGAGTCAAGGTAAAATGTTTTATTTAGGCTCAACTTACAGGTTTCTCACATTTGAAGGAACAAATAATTCAGTGGTTGTAGCTTGTTATATATAGACGTGAGCTTTAAAAAAAAAAAAAAAAAAAAAAGTCTCAGTGAGGTACAAATATTTGTGCAAGTATAAAAGGCTTTAGAAACGGTACAGAACGGAAATATTTGCTTTCAAAGTAGTTGATTATGGCTTCCATGGTGGTGGTGGTGATGGGCTCGGTGGACTAAGTGGTGGAATTGCTGAGAACATGGTGTTCTTGTCTATGCCACTACCACCATTTTCTGTGAGAGACACGAGTGCAGCAACCAGCCCCGCGTTGCCCGCCATTGTCGGCTCGTTGATATAGTGGCTGCGTTTGTCGTTGAACCGATCAACCTGGTCCGGGCCACCAACCATAGCGCCTGTGATGTTGTGAGGATCAGGATTACGTGTGTCACGCCACACATAGCCGCCGGTGCATGAGTAGTACTTGTTGTCGCTGGGTATCGACGCGCCACGGTGATGGACATGCCTTGGAAAGTTCTTGCCATAGCCCACTACATAGCTCATTTTCATGGGGTTATTGCCTAGGATGTAATTCACCTGTCATTTCCAATAATTAAGCACAAATCAACAATTGAGAACATGTTCATATTTTTGTTTAATTAGTGAATTCACTTCGCTAATTGGTTAATTTTTTTCTTATATTAGAGCATGTAGAGCAAAGAAGAGAGGGAACCTGAGAGGTGGCAAAGTTGCGCAGATCAAGTAGTGAAAAATAATTGGGGCCGCAGTAGAAACTGGGAACACCGATGGCGTCCATGTAATCGGCGTAGAGAGATGCCAAGAAAGCAGCAGTAGCTGCGTATTGAAGAGGTTGTGGCCCTCCTTGATCGAGCATGATCAATCCACCTCGAGTAAAATTGAAGACATTGAAGCGTTTGAAATATTTACACATTGTAAGGCCCGTTGTATTATGGTACATCTGCAACATGTCCTCATATGGGTACCCTGGACTCAAGAACATCCTAAACCTGATCAAGGAGGGGGAAAAATAAAATTTAGTATCTATGAAAATATCGGTACTATAAATTTAAGGATGTTGTGTACATCTCCTTGATTTAACCTGGTTAACAAGAGCATGGCGGCGGGTCACTTGTTCGGCACGCTCAAGTTTGGGATATTGGAAAAGGCTTTTGAGTTTGTAGCAAAGCCGGCAGTGGTTGCAAGAGAAATGTAGGTAGCATTTCCAGTGGCATAGTAGAGCCAAGTAGCACCCCAAATGTACTCGTCATAGTAGCCAGTGGAATTGTAATAGGGTGAAATGTAAAGGTTGTCATGACTATAGGATCGCCGCTTGGATCCGTCTCTAGCGAAGGCATACACGGTTTCTGCACCTCTAACGAGTTTCCGAGAATAGGCATTGTCGTCTTGGAAAACGATGGAGGCTGCAGCAAAGGCGGCTACCATATCCCCTGCCAAGTCTGGCCCTTCATAGCAAATTTGGGTGGGTCGCAGGTAGTCCATGTTTTCGGGTTTTTGCCAGCAGTTTTCGTCATTTGGAGTTGTGGAGCCATTTTGTCCTCCACCAACGTGGAACCAAAAAAAAAAAAAAAAAAGAAACAAAATATTAGACATTTAAGAAACCTGTTTAACTTGACTAGATTTTTAACTATATATACAGTACTTATATGTGTGTATATAACTGACAACAAATTTTATCAATTTTCGAAGCAGAGGAATTGAAGGTGAGGAGCAAGTAATCGGAGCCCCATCTGATGAGTTCTCTGGCGTGGTTATACTCTCCGATACTCTGAAACTTGTGACCGTATTCGATGACACTCCAGCTCAACATGGTGATTGAATAAGCCATCGGAAAATGGAATTTCGTGTTGTCTTCTCCCACCAACCCTGCTGATCCATTGAGTTGATCTGTGATATCTTTTCCGTCATTTAGACCGGAGTTCCCTCTCCATGGAATCCCATTACTCTTTGGAAGTCTCCCAGCTGCGTCAAATTAGCTACTATCATAAATTTTTTAATTAATCGATCTAGATTATTGTAATCATCAATAAATAAATCACGCACATACATTCTAGTCTTATCAAGAAATACATGTTATAATCTAACATGTATGACGATCGGACATAGAACACTACGAGTAATATTATGCATGCGACTCACTTTTTGTTTCAGTATGATATTGTTCAATAATATTAGTATCCTTAGCATTGTGCTTATAAATTGATTGATTTAACAATAATTATCTTCTATGTTATAGGAAGCCAAATAGAGGAAATATGAATGCCAGACAGTCACAAACAAAGAACAAATGCAAGAAGACAGGTGATATTTGGTTTATGCTCTAGGTATATATAGCTATATATATGTGTAGAAGTTTCTAAAATAAACAATATTATATTTGAGATAGACTTGTTCTAGCTTCAACACCAGAAAAGATAGAAAACCAGTCCAAATTATGAAGGCATGTTTAACGTTGACAACGATATATACATATATATATGTATATAGTATTTCATTATATTTCGACGGGTGCAAACATTAGCTTCCGTATTTTAAAAATGAAACAAAAAGCATGATAATTATATTTATATGGCATGCAAGTTCTAGAGACCTGGTAAAAGGTGCCTTTTAGATTACTTGCAGTGTAGTATTACTGTTGAATAGTAGCGTGCATGCTATTGATTTAATATATATATATATATATATATAGAAGGATCAAAACTAAACATCAACTTGAAAATAACTAATTATTATTCAGTTTTTGGGACCCACCCCACACCACACGGTGTTGAAAAACTAAGCCAATATAGTAGATATGATTACACTACATATAATTATAACTTTGTTTTACAACTGCATCCCAACTATACACTGAGTGTGACTCAATTAGTCATGAGCTGGTCTGCATATATTATATTTGCATAAAAATCATTTTCAGCATTTGGACCTACGAAATAGGCATGTTATATTGTCAAATGAGTGATGGGAACAAACAAATATTTGCTAGCTAGTCTTGCCTTGGGAAAATATATATTTTCAGAATACCAAAATTAATTTTGTGCAACTCTTTTTTTTTTTTTTTAATGTGATATTATTAAACATCATTGATACCCTAAGCATTGCTCTTATGGTCATGCCTTCTAAAGGATAGATTAAACTAATCATAATTATCTTCTAGAATCTAGCTAGCCAAATAGAGGAAATATGTTCTCAGTTAGATAGTCACAAACTAAGAACAAGTGCGTGTGGACAGGTGATATTAGGTTTATGCTGCATACGTACACACACACATATAGAGAGAGAGAAAGAAGTTTATGCAATAAATAATATTTGAGAGACGCTTATAGCTTCAACTAGAAAAGATAGAAAAGTAGTAAGCCAGAACTTGTATACGCTGACAGCAATAATATGTGTGTATATACATGTATAATTAATTATAATTCACCAAAACTTAGTTAAGTAAATCTCTCTAAATCCCAATAGGTGCAAACATTCGCCTCAATATATGAAAATGAAACAAGAAAAAGAGCATGATAGAAAAATGATAATATATGTTTTATTATATTTGATACGGCATGCACGCGATTAGCTTCAAGAGAAAAGGTGCCTTTTTAGACTTGCAAGTGTTAGTATTTTACTATTAAAAATTTTGCCTGCGTGCTATTGGTTTTATACAGAGGAACAAAACTCGAACATTAATTAGCCAATTAGTCATTATTCCAAAAAAAATGACTAATTGATTACTATTCAATTTTTGCGACCCACCCGCAGCACACGGTTGTGAAAGCCAATGTACATTTACTTGCACTTAAATATAATTTTAACTTCATTAGTCATGAGCTGGTCTCTATATTTGTATGAAAATTAATTACTTCAGCATTTGAAATCAGTGATATATATATATATATATAGGAACGAACAAATATAATTATCGACTTCTTTCGAAAAATATATATATA